>JAQJVL010007057.1:0-25733 GCA_035578905.1 Stictocephala bisonia | reverse complement strand
ATTAACATCAAAAAAATCTTGGGTATTTTAAAAGCCTTTCCCTCGTTAATAAAAAAAATAATTAAGTCCCCATGGCTGTTTCATAATTCACTGTCCAGGTTTTTAGTTTTAGGCCTAGGCCACACCAAAAGTTCCGCAAACTTTTTTTCTTCTTTTTGTTTTTATATATGTTTTTTGTTTTCTTATAAATCACCCCCAGCTCAGCCGCCGGGAAAAGATGGAAAGAACTGACCTGAGGACTGAAGACTTCTACCCCCAAAGATGTAGGGCGGGTAGCGGGCAACTCCAGGCTCCAACATGGTCCTCAGGCCAGGCTAGCAGTGGAGAATATCGAAGTTCCCCCGGACGGCGGGCTGAGGGCTGAAAGTCCCACTCAAGGACCCTGGACTGTAGGGCACAACACCCAGCACATCAAATACAGTCCAGCCATCACAACAAAATATTACACATAACCACTAAATATAAGGGTGCCTGATTTAACAAAACTTAACATGAAGAGACAAACTTATACATGATTGGAGGGAGAGATTAACTTTAGGCTATGAAAAAATTATGTTGGAAAACAGATTTAAGACAAATTACAAATTAACAAATTATAAAAGAATTAAATACGTATATGGAACTAAAAATGACAAACTGAGAACTAGGCTATTGAAACATGAGCAATCTGTCATAACAAGAAAAGCTAAAGATAGGCTAGGTTATTGTCAAAGAACAAAAAATATGGTAAATCGGTAACTACAACTGTAGAAAGGCTCAATGAACATTATACAGAATTACAATGGAAAATAAAGGCAGATATAAAAGGCACTAACGGTAATTAACGGTAAAAATTAACATGGAAGCACATGGCTTTAACCTAGTCTGAGAAACATCTAGACAAAGAACACAAATTTAACAAAACCCTGAAAACACAACTAAGCCCGATTAATATTTTCAATGAAACAAAAGTATTTTCACCAAAAGGGTGATTAAATATTGAAACTTACGAAATGAACACTTACGTTTTAGTGTGTCTAGCTGGTCATAACGTAATTCTGCAGGCAGCACAAGACAACTGAACAGCCAGGCCAACCTGACCGAAGCTGCTGGAACCCGGAACGAAACGGAACTGGGCCAACGGCTACCAAAGTACGCAAAACGCAGGGCAAAAACGAATCTCAGGCAGCCTGGCAGACAATGACGAAAAAAACGAAACTGTACCGGTCCAAGACCCGGTACAATCTGTAATACATTTTTAAAATTGTAAGTTGTATAGAAATAGTTTATGAGTACTAATAAAGAGTAAAAATCTAATGACGGATACTCCCGTTTTCAAAACAGGAATAACAATTTTATAACTATAAAGACTAAGCTATAAAATAATGAAAACTGAGGAGATAGGTTAATAACAATTACAATAGAATATTGTGGGTTTCGATTGTGTATTATTTAACAAACGCCAAACTCAAGAAGACGGGGCCTATATTTTTAGAGACATGTTCCTAATAGCAAACAACCGGTGCAAACTTCTTATCAAAACTGGGCTCGACATAAAATTATCTTGGTGTTATATTTAGTTCATCTGGGGGTTTAAGCAGCGATAGGAAACATTACACCACTTCATCGCCTGTTGTATTCACTGTGACAAAGGGGGATGTCTTATTAACACACTTCAAAAACACATCCTCTTAAAAGCCTTATTCACACTAATATTAAATAAAACATTAATATAAATAGTGGTAATCATTATTCCTATTTGAAGGTAGGAAACATAATATCAAAACTACACTATAAGTATTTTAAATAAAGTATACCAAAATATTGTATTAAAAAAATTTAATAATAATACAATTTGGTAATTGCATCAAACCACCTTACATCAGCTTATACTTCAATCTGAAGACGGCTTATTTTGTCCGTCATGCCAACTAGAGTTCCGCCATTCGTATATTTAAATTCTTAGCAAGTTACAGGCCCACCAATAATTACTTAGGCGACGACGTAATTGGCAGGGCTTGCCACTGAATAGCCATCTAGTGGCCTACGCTCTATTCAAGAATTCGGTGTGGACTGATGTATTAAAGTGGTAAGGGGCACAGTGGCACTTCGGTCAGTGGTGGGAGAATGGCAGTTTCCTCTCTCATCTCCACGATTAACCTTATCTTTCACCACGCACCAGTGATTTCATAAGGTTGTAAACTAAGCGTCCAAAGTGGAGTCTTAACTAGTATAAAACATTAAAAAAATACTTACTGCATAAACGGTGGTTACACATAAGTAGATTTACTACAAAATGCAGTGTATATACATTTTTATTTAATATTTACTACACAAAAAGTGATAAAACAAAAGTAGATTCATTAAAAACTGCAGTGAGTATACCTATCAATAAGTTGACACCAAAGTATGGGTACAACAACTCAGCCTATTCTGTATTTTCCTTCAACTTTTGTTTATTTTGTTAGTACATAAGAAGTGATGTATTGTTAATCTGCTTATTATTCTAATGTAACATAATATTTCAGGCACCCCAGCGAAGATTTGATGGCATCTATATGTGGAAATTTGTTTCTATAATCTACCTCTCATAACTATATCTTAAAACCGTTAAATTAATTTCATAAAATAATAAATAAAATACTATAACCTTTTAATACATAATTTAAGAATTTTTATAGTAATACAGAGTTCAATAGTATAAATATACAATAAAAACACAACTGACCCACAATATGTATATTTATGTCAGTTATATTTCCATGTCAAAGCTCATAGGGAATGTTGTGCCTATTACTTCATATACCTTACCTTTGGGGACTAATAATATATATATAACAACAGACAATGAGCTTACGAAGATAGTTTAATAGTGTATTAATATTTTCCTAAAGTAATGAAAGCAGTGGAAATATTGAACAGGCTGAATATTCTTTATGTTTATTAACTTCAGTTGTATGCTTGTATTTACTTACAGAAAACAATTTCCAAGCGGAAGCTACGGAAATTGTGTTGAGATTGCCTTCCTGGATACGTTTGTATTTCTTAGGCCTCACCAATAAACTAAAATTTTACAATATTTAAATAAACATTTTTTAGGTATTTAGTTATGGATGGAATTCATTCAATTAAAAAAAATGTTATTTTTACTATAAAGCGATTTATAATAGAATGGCTGCAATAAATGTTAAGATTGTTGTTCATTTCTATTTAATCTAATAAATTAGACCTTTCAAAAATTTATTAGTGTTTATTAGCAAACATTTAAAACTTACCCTATTATTAAAAATAGCAAATTTTAAAATCGTGAAAAATGTTGTAAGGATGTAACAATATATTCAGGTAAGAGTAGAAACTGTAATTCTAACTTCCCTGCTTTCGGCGAGTAAAGGTAACGGGGCCATTCTCGAACAAGTTTTCAATGTGTAATTATTCTCCGATATTTTGAATGTTCCAGTTTGCATAGTTACTTTTATTACAACTTTGTTCCTTTTCACGTCCTAACGATGATTATTTGATGGCATCTGTTTCCGCCTATAGATGCCATCAAATAACCATTTTTAGTATGCGTGAAATATTATTTTATATTGGACTAAAAAGCAGATTTCACAATATATTTCTACTTATGCACCAGCAGAAGAAAGTGAAGTTGAAGAAAAATGAATAGTTTAGCTTACAATAAATACACTGTTTATGTGTATATTAATATAAAACAATAATTTCCTTTTGAGTTGTTACATTATACAATGGAATATGTATTGATTTAAAATGTTTTAAATATTTTTTAATACAATATTTTTGTATACTTTATTTAAAAAAAATATAGTGTAGTTTTGATATTATGTATCCTACCTTCAAATAGGAATAATGATTACCACTATTTACATTAATGTTTTATTTAATATTAGTGTGAATAAGGTTTTTAAGAGGATGTGTTTTTGAAGTGTGTTAATAAGACATCCCCCTTTGTCACAGTGAATACAACAGGCGATGAAGTGTTGTAATGTTTCCCCTCGCTGCTTAAACCCCCAGATGCGCTAAATATAACACCAAGGTAATTTTACGTCCAGCCCAGTTTTGATAAGAAGTTTGCACCTGTTGTTTGCTATTAGGAACATGTCTCTAAAAATATAGGCCCCGTCTTCCTGAGTTTGGCGTTTGTTAAATAATACACAATCAAAAACCACAATATTCTATTGTAATTGTTATTAATCTATCTCCTCAGTTTTAATTATTTTATAGCTTAGTCTTTATAGGTATAAAATTGTTATTCCTGTTTTGAAAACGGGAGTATCCGTCATTAGATTTTTACTTTTATTAGTACTCATAAACATTTTATATACAACTTACAATTAATTATAAAAATGTATTACAGATAATTTATGTATTATATAAGTTACTACAGCTAGAAGCTATTCGAAAGTATCTAACTAATTAGTGGAAACAAGACCGAATGGTGTCTTGCATAAAAAACAATGAGTTTGGTGATGAATGCATATATCTCAAGGGAACTCTATGCTTATCCGCATCATGTTCCTTAAAATGAAAACATTCCTCTACACAAAACATGATATCCCTCTGGATATTTTTGTTTGCCTTTATATAATTTGAATAATACAGCAAGATTATACATTATAGATATTGTTACAAATAATTTATGTTTCTAAGTAAATGCAAAATGACTTAGGCTTTAAAAGAGCATTTGAATATATGTAGGAATTCATTTTCTTCATACATTTTTTTATGGTTATAATAATTTTCAAACCAAACAACTGACATTAATACACAGCTTAGTCAAAATCATCATATTAAATAATAAATCAGTAACCTATTTTAATAGATACATTATATTTAGTACGGATGTGTCGGAAACTTAACGACTCATCTACCAGAAACGTATTCAGAATCACTAAATTCTTAAATGCTGTAGTATGCTATTTATAGCTCTCGACGTTGAAGTGAAATTTTCGTTCTAATAATCAATGTCATCATGACATATATTTACATATATTACATGGTAATAAAGATTACCTTACCTTACGTCCTTGGCCATTGAAACCCAAGTTGGTTTGTGACTTCACCAAAAAAGCCTCTCTGTTCTGCTCTGTTCTTAGCTGCCTCAGATGTAGTTCCCAATTCGTGAATATCCTTGAAGACCTGTCTAGGTCTTGGTCCACCAAGGGGTCTTCTACCCTCTGGGTTAGATCGTTCAACATGTTCAATATTGGAAGTATTTTCCTGCCTCCACATGTCCAGCCAACCTTTGTCTTTAACATTTCACTAATGTTCTATATCTGGTTGAGCATACATCTCTCTTAATTCTCTGTTCTTTCTTATTCTCCAAACTTATCCTTCGCATACTAAACCAAACAATATTCTTAATACTGTATTTTCAAATAAAATAAGCTTCTTCTCATATTCCTTTGTCAGTGTCCATATTTCTGCTCCACATTACTATGTGGACTATTGAATGATACACACAGGGAGGACTATTCAATGGTAGATTTTGATCTTAGTTATCCTAGAAAATATTTTGCATTTAAGTAATTTCTCCACGGCCCAATAAGTCCTAGAGGCTAAAACTACTCTATTTTGGATTTCGTATCCCTCTATTATGTTTTGTGCTAGGGTTATACCAAGGTTTTTAAACTCTTTAACTTTTTTGAATACCAACTAGTCTTCTTAAATATGTTTTATTATAAATTACCAACATTTATAAAATGATAAATTTATTATTTAACATGAGTTAAAATTCTTTGCTTGAAATGATAATAAAAAGAGAATTGGAAATGGAAAAGAGTATCCTTATTAGATCTAACAGTCCACATGACAGCTATTAATTTTCTCATCATGAAATAATTTACTGTCGAAACTACAAAATTGTTTCAGACAGTAATAATTAATATAAAATTATTATCTTATAACATTACGCTTCTTAATTATATTAAAAAGGTGTTATTGTTAAAAATTAACTTACGCATGTACAATTATTAATTAATTTATAAATATCTTACATGTGTTAAGTTAATACTATACTTATTTAGTGTACATTTCATATAATACCATAAGCAAACAAAGACATACTTTTTAATGCCATTGATTGTTATTATTTTACTTTTTATCTTAAAGAAAAATAACTAAAGGAGAATTAGTTTTGTATTGTTATAATGTAAATTACGGATTAAATCAACTGATATTTTCATTTAATTTTTAATAAAAAGAGATTTCTTTTCATCAAAGCCATAAAAGGCATCAAGCCCCCTTAGTGAAGGGGTTAATTAAGGGTTTCTAAAGGGCTTACGTCAAGTACCATCTTATGTCTTACTCTCTCTTTTCATTTCAAAGGGTAGAACATTAAAGCGTTTGAATATTATTAGAATTCTATTCGTTTTCTATAGAGCTGGTGAAGCCTATGCCCATTTAATAAGCCAAAATCGAAGTAAGCGTAATGTTAAAAGTGAAAAATAGTATGCTTGTTATGTATCTTAGAATAATATCACCAAATGTTCATAATTTACGAGTAATATTGTTACTACGGAAATTGTATACATTTTTTTTCTTAGCCTAAAATTCAAAAAGCATTTGATTATTTTTAACATAGTATTTAATGTAAATCTTCTTGTATCCTCAATTATTATTGAAGTTGCAAACATATATTTTAAGTTGTCAATATATACCTTAAGTTTTCAAAATTTTATCATGAAGCCGATTTTACCAACATCTAAGACGTTTTATTCAAATTCAAATATATTTATTACATGCGAAAAATTACAATTTGTACAGGCAGTTTATATTTATCTCTCTAGCTCAATGCTAATTGAGAGAAAAACTATAACTTCTTTTACAATTATGGAGTTACAATTACATGTGAAACATATGTTTATACATATATATTATAGTATACTTTTTTGGAACACTCTTAAATCAAAAACAATATAACAATAAATTAGATAGCAATAATTAAAAAAATTAAATAAATAACAAAACAAACAATGGGATAAATGTTACATTGGACTATTATATATACAACAAAACAACTCAATAAAGTTAAGAATCAACAAAAAACAGTTACAACAAGAAACCAGTTTTATATCCTAAAATTTACAAACACAATTATACTAAAAAAATTCTTAAGTACGTGAAATAATTCAATAAAAAATAAATCATACCAAATTTTTCTCGCCTATCGTTCAAAGACACAAAAACAAAATCTTAAACTAAAGAGTAATTTTAAAAAGGTTTGTTATATTTCTGATTCATAGTTTCTTGTGGTATGCCGATTTTACCAAATATTTAGACACAGTGTGTGACAAATGGACATGTACAGGATGGGAAGGTCAACTTTTACTTTCCAATATTTGTTCGTTCATGAATGTACTTATATCATTAGTGTTCTCTCAGTGCTTGACCAGCTTGCTTTATATATGCATGTTTTACTTTTTAACCACGTTCACTTATTGTTTATTTAATGTTATTATTTTTAACTCGGAAACCCTAAATTTGTATTTTTTTAAACTACCCGATGTATATGATTACCATTTTGTGGTGAGTGCTGTGAAAATTATGCTTCTTGACATCCGCCAGTTCTAGAGTCAAACAGATTTTTTCCGAACATCATATTGCATTTTTTTAAATAAGATAATGTCAGAAATTTATGTTATATTATTATAAATAAAATAGTTTTTAAACTTTATTTTTATTTCAGTATTTTTCTTCGAGGTTTGAAGTTCTCTTGGTAGGGAATTAATCAGTTAAGGGATTCTATTAGTAGGCACACACTTGCCATAATAGTTTACGGGTCTTTGAACAACATACTGCCTGTTTCTCAAATTATAATCTATAGGTTGTTGAATTCTATATTCTATGTTAAGATAATTTCTAATTAAATTAGGTATATCTTGCTAGAGCAGCAAAGTCCAATATGCCAAGCCATTCCAATGAAATATCATTAAACAGTAATGTTTTAGTTTTATTGATGAAATTTTTCAGTTTCTTTAATATGTATTCTGGTGCTAGATAATAAAGGGATATCCCGTATTGAAAAATATATTGTACAAGAGACAAATATATTAGCCTTTTTGTGCTTATGGGAAAGAAATTGCTATTTTTTCTGCATTTAAAAAGAACATATCTCAAATTTGTTAACTAGATATGCTATATGTGACCTATACTTCATATATGTGTCTAATGTGATTCCTAAATGTTTTAATTTAGAATTAAAAACCAGAGGATTACATGAACAATTAGGCCCACTGCTAAAACATCTATGACTATGACAGTTCAGTTTGTATAGTCTTGTTGCACCTTAATATTAATCCTAGTATTTTTAAATATTATTGATGTATTTTTCTTAGCATTTATTTTTATGTCGTTACTAAAAAATACTTAACTAGCAGATATAAATCCTGCTGTACAATGTTGCTACCTCTTATCAAATCATTATGTGTAGTGAATATAATATTGTCGTCTGCATATTGTAGTATTCTTTTGTTAATCTTTAAATAAGGCAGATCACAGACATATATGTTAAATAGCGTAGGTGAGATAATACTACCTTGAATTAGGCCACACTCCTGACTGATGCTGTCACTAACAATATGCCCAATAGAAGTGCATACTTTCCTATCTTTAAAATAATTTACAAACAACGTCAACTGTCTGCCACAAATGCAAATTTTTTATAATTTGTGTAACATTATTTTATAATTTACCACATCAAAAGCTTTTGTAGGGTCCGTTGCTACAGCAATTACAAATTTGTTTTCATGAAGTGACACATTAATGCAATTTGTTAACACGTCCAACAGATCAATAGTAGACCTACCAGGAATAATACCAAACTGACTTTTACCTATTATTTTATTGTCAGTTAAGTATTTACTCAACTGTTCATTAATGTAATGTGCAAGTATTTTGAAGATCACAGATATTGAACCAATAGGCCTATATCAATTTAGGTCATGTACAATTCCCCTCTTATGAATAGGCCTAATGAATGAAACTTTCATGTCATTAGGTATGTTTCCAGTGTTTACGATTCTTTTAAATAAATGAATTAATACTAATTTTAAATAGGCTATATTGTTTCTAATTTCTTGTGGTCTGATACCATCTGGACCTGCTGATGATCTAATATTTATTTTATTCAACAATGAAAGCAGCATTTCATTACTCATAGGCCTAAGGAACATACTAATTTTATTTCCTACAGTATAGTTACCCTCATAAAATGTGTCTTCTATATCAAATTTCTCCCCTGTCATTTTTACTACTATGCTTTGGGTAGTTTTGTGAAAACTGTCACTAAAACTATTTGATAATCTAAATTGTTCAATGTCACTCTCAATCTTGAAGTTATTTTTAATTGTGTATAATGGAGTAGGTTTCCTTTTTTTGTTGATAGTCTCATTTATAATATTCCAGCACTTCTTTATGTATTTTACATTACCTAGTAATTGTTTAGAGTAATAATCATTCTTACTTCTTCTAATTATATATGTTAAAAAATTGCTAACATTCTTGAATCTAAGTCTCAAATCTAAATTAAACCTATCTCCATTAAGCTGTCTCCATACAAAATTCTTATAATCTATAATTTCTCTAATTTCATAAGATATCCAAGGATTCCTTTTGTTATTAAGTTTTTATCTTATTTGTACCTTTGAATTAATATATAAATAAATATATAAGTACATATATATATATATATTTAAAGTTTTTTTACAATCTCACTATATATATATATATATATATATATATATATATATATATATATATATATATATATATATCTTATTAAAGAAACACTTGTCTTAAAGTAAAATATTAGGACAAAATTTTCTGAAAATGGATCGAGTATTTTTTTAAATAGGGTTGGTTTGTTGATAAACCCTCATCCTATCTTCTCTCGTATAAAATGAGTTCAAAATTCACTATGTATGTTATAGTTCTAAAACATATTTACTAATGATTCATGTATTTTATATGCTTTTTTATTTATTTATTTATTATGACAAATAAATATGAATAAAATTAATGGCATATCTATATAAATGTGTGCATTGGTTCGTACAAACCAGAAATAGTTCCACTAAAATCAAAGCACTAACAATTACTTATTGAGTGAATTTGGAAAGGAATTACTGGAATTGGTTCTATAATGACCTAATTACTCTCAAAGGGGCTTAACTGTCTATTAGTTGGATATTAGCAAATCAAAGACTCTACTCTTGAATTCTTTCCAAGACTGAACATGATGTTCTGTGTTCCTATTTAAATTTAAATAAATATAGTTTAAAGTGAATTTCTAACAGTGTGGGTGAGTTTTTATGGTAAAACATTTTAAGTGAAACAAACCGAGGTAATAGACAACATTTTTCTACAATTATAAAACAAGAGAAATTATAATGCAAAATTAACTTACTGTTTAGTCATTACTAAGCACATGTTTGAATAAATAAAACTTTTATAAGTATTAAATGTATATTGGCAAACACTATTAATTTGTTTAAACTGTAAAGAAAATAAACAATAAATTGAGGAGAACTTTGCCTTTATATAAATAAATTGAAGTAAAAGAGGATCTACTTTACAGCTAACAGCAAGTTATACTTAAAATCACTAAACATTGTGGTAGGATTGATAGAACCTGTTCTTAATTGACTGAACAGCTGTTTCAGTTTAATCAGCTGAAGGAATTGTTAGCAGACTGACAATAATAGACACTGTCTTCTGCCTGTATTGATAGAAATATTGACTGCCTATTTGCTACATTATATTATTAAATAAAGTAATAAATAAGAACTTGTCATATAAACTTATATAAGACAATAAATAAATAAAATGAAAAATAAAACAAAATGAAATAAAGATGTGAAAAAAGAAATAAACAAGGGAAAAAAAATAAATAAATAAATAAATAAAAAAAAAATTAAAAAAAAATAAAATATCCAGTGTACGTACCTGGATTTGGAGCCTAACCTAACCTAAAGAACGTGAGTGAACTGACTACTCAGCTTTCTGCTGAAACTGCCTGACATTTGTGATATCTTCATTTTAAAACTCAATTTTTTATTTTATACAGGATTCAACAAACAATTGATCTAATTATTATTTTATTAATTAGATTAATATACAACAACAGCACTCTCTACAAACATTCCACACTAACATTTTATAGTGTATAGTTGTGTCACAACAAAGTAGACCTGACAAAGTGAATCAACAGAGTATAGTCGGGAGTGACAATCATTAAACAACTCTATGCTACATTCTAAAGTATAGTCGGATTACAAAAAATTGACCACAACTTTTTTGTGAGTATATGATATTGAGATAATTATGGCTGATAAACTTTCTGGAAATTCTGATTCTTCTATGCCAAGTGGCTGGAAGAAAGAAGACTCAAAAAGAAAATGTGGAATTAATCCCGGAAGAATTGATTTTAAAATCATATCACCAGGTGGCAAGATTTTCAGGTCTAAGAAGGCTCTGAGGGATTATTTAAGTGAAAAGAAATTACCATATAAAATCGAGCAATTTTTTCCACTCAAGGGTAAAATGCCGAATCCGGATTTAAAAGACTGCCCTAGCGATTTATCTCTTACTGAAAGTGATACTTCTATGAGTATGAAGATGATTGAAACTGTCGCTAGCTCTGATGTTATGATTCAGACCGATGTCCAATGCTCTATGATTGCCACATGCAGTGAATTGCTGGGGCCTAATTGGATATCTGACCAAACAATCTATAAATACTGTGAATCCCTCTGCAGTGCCATTTCCGATGATTCCTTCCTTGTTTTAAACCCTGTTACCACCCATGCGGTAAAGGTGCTACAGGATTTCGACCATTTCCTGGACCCTTTAAATGTCAAGTCTAAACGTTTTTTTGTGGCTCCTATAAACAATTCACGGTTTGTGGATAAACAGGGTGGTACTCACTGGAGTGTGCTTATGGCTGACTGCAGTAGAAAGGTGTTTTACTACTATGACTCCTTAGATAATTTGAACTTGGAAGATGCCAGAATTATCCATAGCAAGTTAGCCCTCTATTTAGACATTAAAGACTCAGATTTCAAAATTATGGATTATCAACAGCAAACAAACAATCATGACTGTGGTATTTACTGTGTGGTTGCTATTGAATACTTCCTGACATCAATAATAAAGAAGAACCTCCCAGATTTCGGCCAAATATGCAAGTTACGATCATCAGAACTTGACTTGATTAAAAAACGTTCTATGATAGCATATATACTAAATAACAATTTTGGATCAAACAAGCAACTCGTCCTCTCTTGGTTAGCTATGGACAACAGTGATTCAGAAAGGAGACTTTCAATGGCAGGAAGTTTAGTTTGGGATGAGAAGCTAAGAGCCGCCGAAGGGGAAATTGAAGATCTGAAAAAGGAACACATTTCCAATTTAAATTGTATTACAGCACTTCAGACAAAGCTAAATGTTCTGGAAACTGAAAAAAGTGGACCAAAGGGGAAAGACCAAATAAATAACGCAGAAAGTAATTTCAAAACCCGTACTGTAGTTCCCAATCCTAACTATTCAAGTAATACCAACTTTCCAGTAAATAAACAGTGTCAGTCTAAAGTGGGACATCCTTCGGCAAAAAATAAAATTAGCACTGTGGTATTTCAAACTCCAACATCATCAAGTAATGTAACAAAACAACCAACTAAAATTCCCATAACTAATAGAATGTCTATAGTATCAGACAGCCAAGGTCGAGACTTAGCTTATCATCTGCATATGCGACTACCTGTAACATGTCAGGTGCAGGGTTACGTGTTGCCTGGCGCTCCCTTGGAAAAAGTCATACATTCAGCAATGAATGATTCAATTATTAAATCATACTCAAGCAAGGACTGTCTTGTTTTGATAGGAGGGACAAACAATTTTGCCAATGGTAGTGGTAGTGCTAACCCTAAAGAACTTCTATCTCTACTTGAGAAAGCTACTGTAGAATTTGCTAACACAAATATGATATTAACCACTATCCCTTATAGGTATGATTTGCAAGAATTTAACTATAAAAATCAACTTATTAAAGCTGTCAATAATGGCATAAGGAACATAGCCTACAGCCTGCCACATGTTTATCTGCTGGACCTTCATCTGCTTGAAAGACGGCACCATACTCTGCACGGTCTTCACATTAATAGACGTGGAAAAAAATGTGTCTCAAAAACCATAGCTGATTTGTTCCTTAAAGCTTGTTATCTTTCTGCCTCAGTGGACTGTTTAAAAGACAAAAATCTACCTGAAGTTGATGTGTCTTTCTTAAACAACACCTCCAAACCTAATCCGAACTATGGTCAATCTACTTCTCCAATATCACTCTCTACTATTGTGGTATTCCCGATGACTGATGGTCCAGTAATGGGCTCTGCATTGGCCTCTAAAGATCTCACAACTACAAGTCTCCAGCTAAATACAGACTATGAATCCGGTCCATCTACAGTTGCTATCTCCCCATTGACCAGCAAGAACTTCTCAGTTAATCCATCTCCTGAAAGCAGAGCTGATGATTCTTGTTTTCTGGGACAACAAGATTCTCTGGCAATTTCTGTTGGGGAAATCTCTTCTGATCCTCACCCATCTGATAATCTTAAGCCTGATTGTATTTTGAATAACAATAATAACCTTTTGCAAGAAACGCCCACAAATACTACAGATGGTTTTTTACAAGACCATCCTTTTGTTATTCAGTAAACAAATCAAATTTGCTAATAGATAAAAACGATCTTTTTTTTGTACATCTTAACATTCAATCAATTAGACCATCTTTTAATGATTTAGATTTTTTCTTAAATAATGATTTTAATGCTCATGTGGTTTCACTAAATGAACACTGGCTTACTGACTCTGAATTAAGTTTGTTTATTCCACGGGGTTATTTAAGGGGAGCATCTTATTGTCGTAAATCTAGCAATGGCTATGGTGGTTCACTCCTCCTTGTGAGAGAAAATATAAAGTTTGAGGAATTTGATGTAAAGAAGTTTGCTGTTGACACAGCTTTTGAAGCATGTGCAATCAAGCTGATTGATTGTAACCTAATTGTACTGTCTATATATTGTGCTAAATCAAATCTTTCCCTTTTTGTAGAAATCCTAGAGAATCTGCTAAATTCACTTATACATAAGAAAAGTCGTTTTTTCATTCTTGGTGATTTTAACATAGATATAAGGAAAGATATACCAATTGTACATACGTTTGTTAATTTATTAAGAGAATATAACTCATATTGTTTGTTCTCAGAAAATACTCGCAAAAGGGCTTGTATTGACAATGCAATTTCTAATTATAGTAGCTGTGTTAGTGATAAGGGAATTATTAAAACATCAATGTCTGATCATGATATACTGTGGCTGAAAATAAACAAGAGTAATATATCTTCTGGGTTGGGTATGAGTCACACTGATCAGTCCTACAGATTGATTACCCAAACATGTATTCATGCATTGAGGGAGAGATTGGTAACCGAAGGATGGGAGGATATCTATAACAAGCACTTAAATGTTGAATGCACTCTGGATTTATTTATTAGAAAGCTTGGCTTCTATTACAACAGCTGTTGCCCCATTAAATGTAAAAACACTAGAATTGGTGGTAAAGGTAAAAATAAAAAATGGTTTACCCCTGAACTTGCTAAGTTAAGAAATTATGTTATTATGCTTAGAGATAGAGCATCTTTGGGTTTAGAACACAGAGCCTCATTTTTAAGAATTAGACTTTACTATAGAAAAGAACTTAAACATGCAAAAATCAAGTATAATGAATCTTATATTCTAAACTCAAACAATAAAGTAAAAGCAGCGTGGCAAGTGATAAAAAGAGAAACAAATTGTAATAATTTTAGAAATAGAGTTACCCCATCCATTTCCCCAGATACATTTAATGACTTTTTTCTAAACTGCGCAAATTCTAATGTTGCTAAGGATAGCCAAGTTAGCGCACTTGACCTGCTCTCTGGCCACCTAGATAGTAGTATAAACAGACCAGTCTTTAGAATGAAGAAACTTAATAGCTCTGATGTATGTAAAATTGTTCAATCTTTGAATTCCTCTAAAAGCGAAGACTTTTATGGGTTTTCTAATTTTTTATTAAAAAATATTGCAGATGTAATTATTAATCCCTTAACTTATATTGTAAATATTATAATTTTCTCAGGTATATTTCCCAATTCTTTAAAAATCTCAAAAACAGTACCCATTTATAAAAAAGATGACAAAAACTGTCCATCTAATTACAGACCAATTTCTCTGGTGCCAGTTATTGGAAAGGTAATTGAGGTGGCAATAAAAGATCAACTGTTATGTTATTTTGATGAACATAACTTATTAGGTACATCTCAGTTTGGGTTTTTACCAGGGAGATGTACAGTCAATGCAGTAGAAGAGCTTGTCAATAAAGTTTTTTATGCTTTTGAAAATAGACTAGTCGTAAGTGCATCACTAATAGATTTATGTAAGGCCTTTGATAATGTGGACCACAATATTGTGGTTCAAAAATTAAAGTTCTATGGCCTTGATAATACTGAGCTCAAACTTATTGAATCATATCTAAGCAATAGAAAACAGATGGTAATAGTCGGTAAGCAGAAATCTGAACTCAAAGAAATTAAATTTGGTGTGCCCCAGGGCTCTGTCCTGGGCCCTTTCCTGTTTTTAGTTGTAATCAATGACTTGCCATGTTATCTAAAAAATACTATTTTATACGCAGATGACTCAACATTTTTAAGTGTCGATTCAAATCTTGTAAATTCTCAACTAAAAGTCAAAGAGGATGTGGAGAAGGCTAATATTTGGTTCACAGCAAATAACTTAGTAATTAACAATAAAAAATCAGAAAACATCAATTTTAGTCTAAAGATGCCTACCAGCGACTGCACATCAGTCAGACTGTTAGGAATAAATATTGATAGCAAACTCAACTGGAACACTCATACAAACAACATTATAACCAGACTTTCTAGGATAATTTTTCTGATACGTAAGTTAAGATCTTGTGTCAGCCTGAATTTATTATTAACTTCATATTTTGCCTTTTTCCATCCCCTACTTCTTTATGGAGTAAAATTATGGGGCAACAGCCAAGGATCCTCCCAAGTATTTCGATGCCAAAAAAAAGCTGTTAGAGCAATTGTTGGAGTCGGTAGTAGGGAAAGCTGCGGTAGTATTTTCAAGCAGCTTCAAATTTTAACTTTACCTAGTTTGTTTATTTTCTCCAATTTAGTTTATGTAAAGGAAAACTTAACAAGCTTCACTCAACGTCTTGACACTCATAGTTATGGGACCAGAAATCTGGACAAATTAAATTTACCCCAGTTTAGATTGAGTAAAAGTAGTAATAGCCATTTATATCTTCAAATTAAAATGTTTAATAAATCGCCTCTTACAGCCAGAGATGTAACTCTAAGTAAATTTAAGGCAGTAATTAAGGCTTGGCTTATTTCAAAGGCTTTTTACAAAATAGATGATTTCTTGGATCACAACTGTTTAGATTTAATATTTTAGTATGTAAATTTGTGATGTGAAATGTTTTTATGTATGTATAATTGACGAAGTCTATTGTTATATTGTGTTTTAACTTAATGACAAATAAAGTTCTTGATTCTTGATTCTTGATTCTTGAAAGAGACTCAACTGTGCAATCCATTCTGAATTACAGAGTAAATCGGAGTTCTCTTGAGTCCCAGTAATTGATCTTACTCGCACTATAAACTCTGTAATTGCTCATAACTGCGAGTGCACAGTAATAATAGCAGTATTTATTACATATTATAGTGTATTTCATTTAATTACTTAATTAGTCAGTGTTTAATATTAGGTTATGTAATAAGAGTGGAAAATATTTCGTTATATTAAAAAGGATTGGTTATAAAATAAAACATCTCAGCTTTTGTAGGTCTTTATACATTGCTGAATAATACCGAAAATATATAAAGCACTTATCAATAATTATTAGGTAATATTAAGTATGTTTTTGAAGCAACGTAAGTTATTTTATCTCTTAAATATTTTAAATAATTATCTATATTATATAATATATAATATAGATAATTATATATTTAATCAATCTATATTAAATATATTTTTAATTCATACTTATAATAACTTGATTTCTTGCAATGAAAAAATTTTCAAATTAAAGGGACTGCAGAATCACAGAGAGAAATTTGTTAATCGTATAACTAACTATATCTTAACCGAATCTACCAAACATGACAGTTTTGTTCATAGAGTTCGTGTGGGATGGATTGCATAGCCTTTTCTTATCGACCATTATAAAATAATATACATTTATAAACCTAAGTGTAGCTAACATTTACGATTGATATTTGATCTTTGATGGTTCCACCAATATCTTCATTTAGCTACTAAAGATGCTGAAATTATAGAAGGAAATGTACATAATACCCTACCTCTGTGTGACGAAACAATTTTCTTTTTAACTTCAAACATTCTGACTTATTAGTTGGAAACATTCAAAGCGAGTAAGACTTGTCGGAGAGTTAAATGGACTATCCTTGCCAAGTGGAATTTAAACAACTAAATATTCCTTATTGATAGCACAAAATAAACATGTAATGTAATCTCATCCCACTAGGGGATATTATACAACTAGCGCCTAGCGATATTATACAACTACAGTTGTTTCAGTAACCCTTCGTTGAAATCCACTGAGATCATAAGAAAGGTTTTTTGAGTACCAATTCACAACCTAGACAATTTTTCTTATGAGTATTGCTTGGATTCCACTTTTTAGTTATATTCCACTGTGTATATATAAAAAAAAACAGAAGAACCTTTAGTAATGGGATTGAAAATTACGCAATTTTCTTTCTTGAAAATTGGACAGCTTCAATCAATTATTGGGTTTGTTTTTGATAACTGAATATTAAGTAGATTTATAAAGTTTTACATTTATGAATGAAAACGTGTAGTTTTAGACCTGCCCTTGTATTTAATTGAAATTCACGAACAAATTGTTGCATGAAAAAAACTTGAAATTAGATATGGTTTTGTATTTAGTTTTGGAATAAAATAAAAATTATACTAACGTGACATACAACGATTAAAAAATATATATCATTCCTATATGATTCGTAATATTAAAATATTGTTTTATTACAATCATATAGTGGAATATATGAAAAAATATGTTGAATGGTAGTTAAAGTTTCCCCAAGTGTTATGTAAGAAAGATTACTGAGTATCAGGCTATGGTTCGGATTTCACGTAAATCTGAAGGACCCTTAGTTGGCCTAGCGATTAGGCTAATATTAAATATCTCTTTCCAAAGATCATTTGAACAGTAACAATAAATACACTCATTCATCTTCAACCATCACACTCATTCGCTCTCATATTTGTCCATAATCTGACGATCAGCGTCCCATGAATGAATAAAATGAATAAAAATAAAAAAGGATAAATAACTACATTACAGCAGATAAAGTTATAGTAACATAATTTGTATAAAGGAAGAAATGTTATATGTTTGAGGTTAGGTAAGTGGTTAGGTTAGGTAAGGTTAGGTAAATGAGTTTATACGAGTAATTATTGTAAAACAAACGGAATGTTTACTAACTCTTTACATAGTACACGGCATGCACTTCGTGGTAATCGAGCTTATTAACATTGGTTGTTTTACATTACCTAATGATGAATTTTTTATCACTATATTTTGCAGATAAGCTGGTTAATTCATTGATTTGAATTTTTCTTTGAAATATAGTCCAGTATAAAATTATGTTTATTATGTGAAAATAACAAATCTGCGTATTGTTAATACTACTTAAAATGTAAGTAATCTTGTATTTTAAGTAGATTTAAAATTAATATATCACTATATTTTTTTAGGGTATCATTATATTTATAATTTTGTAAACGTCTTATAAGAAAATTACTTATAATACAAATTAACTTTGGTAATATATGTAATCATGGAGTAGTGTAGATTTAAAAGTTTGAATACTGAATAAAATTTTATTTTTGATAGGATATAGTTTTTAAAGGGAGAGCGGAGAGAGAGAGAGAGAGAGAGAGAGAGAGAGAGAGAGAGAGAGAGAGAGAGAGAGAGAGAGAGAGAGAGAGAGAGAGAGAGAGAGAGAGAGAGAGAGAGAGAGAGAGAGAGAGAGAGAGAGAGAGAGAGAGAGAGAGAGAGAGAGAGAGAGAGAGAGAGAGAGAGAGAGAGAGAGAGAGAGAGAGAGAGAGAGAGAGAGAGAGAGAGAGAGAGAGAGAGAGAGAGAGAGAGAGAGAGAGAGAGAGAGAGAGAGAGAGAGAGAGAGAGAGAGAGAGAGAGAGAGAGAGAGAGAGAGAGAGAGAGAGAGAGAGAGAGAGAGAGAGAGAGAGAGAGAGAGAGAGAGAGAGAGAGAGAGAGAGAGAGAGAGAGAGAGAGAGAGAGAGAGAGAGAGAGAGAGAGAGAGAGAGAGAGAGAGAGAGAGAGAGAGAGAGAGAGAGAGAGAGAGAGAGAGAGAGAGAGAGAGAGAGAGAGAGAGAGAGAGAGAGAGAGAGAGAGAGAGAGAGAGAGAGAGAGAGAGAGAGAGAGAGAGAGAGAGAGAGAGAGAGAGAGAGAGAGAGAGAGAGAGAGAGAGAGAGAGAGAGAGAGAGAGAGAGAGAGAGAGAGAGAGAGAGAGAGAGAGAGAGAGAGAGAGAGAGAGAGAGAGAGAGAGAGAGAGAGAGAGAGAGAGAGAGAGAGAGAGAGAGAGAGAGAGAGAGAGAGAGAGAGAGAGAGAGAGAGAGAGAGAGAGAGAGAGAGAGAGAGAGAGAGAGAGAGAGAGAGAGAGAGAGAGAGAGAGAGAGAGAGAGAGAGAGAGAGAGAGAGAGAGAGAGAGAGAGAGAGAGAGAGAGAGAGAGAGAGAGAGAGAGAGAGAGAGAGAGAGAGAGAGAGAGAGAGAGAGAGAGAGAGAGAGAGAGAGAGAGAGAGAGAGAGAGAGAGAGAGAGAGAGAGAGAGAGAGAGAGAGAGAGAGAGAGAGAGAGAGAGAGAGAGAGAGAGAGAGAGAGAGAGATTGCAGATAAGCTAATTGTTAAAGGAAATAAGTTAGGACTTCAAGTTTTAGATGATAACACTAAAATAAAAGATAAATAAAAGGAAAAACCCATTGTAGAGTACCATACTCTACAATAGTCCAGCGTTTTTACTGAGGCTTGTAACAAATATTTTACAATCAAGCTAAAACTACTGTAAGTAAACTAGTTTACCTAATGTTCTATGTTTCAGGGACATTAAATATACTTTTTAATAATTTGCTGGGATTTGTAAGAGTTCTCTTAAATGATACCGTGTTACTGTTTTTGAGTAACATGTATTAGAAAAAAACTTAATTACATGTAAATTAATGTTACTGATGAATAAGACATTTAGTGTATTGTTGTCGTGTTAACTCTTTTTACAAAAGCAAAATAACAATAATAATGACGATACCAATAGTTTAAGTTTATAGAAGATATCGGCATTGAGGATATTCTGGTTGTGGTATCTAAAGATAGTACTGTACCAATATTTACTTTATAACACTTTCAAAACAGTCCTCTGTATTTCAGCTAGAAGGAACTATTATTTGATTTACTGAAAAAGTATTGGGTTAGCTAGTAGAAGCAAGAGATATGGTAACTCAATCGCTGATCCAGAGCTTAAATTAAATTGTATCTTGGTCAAAATATGCCCATACGAAAACCTGTACATTGTTTTCCCACTATCATTTATTGAAATTTAAAAATTCTGACATTTTCCTAATATTTAATGCAACGTATTTCTCTTAGTAATATAAGTAAAACTAACCTCTATTTTTAGTATTTATAATTATATATTTATTTCAATTATAAAAAGTAGGCTACAATCATTTATAAAATAATTTTATTTATCAAATGGCCAGTAAAAATAAACTAAAATTAATGTTTTAAGTCGTTCAGCACATATTATGGCAAGCCATTCAAAATATTTTTCAAGATAAATAAAAATAGGCCCGCCATATTTTGCAGCCAAAGTGCATTAATGGTATTAAAGAGTTAGTGACGCGGAAGCCTAACATAAAGTGTAATTAACTGGAACATTGGATCGTTTCAGCTACTACCATTAAACGCCGTTATCATTGCCTCACTAGCACTCGTGCAACAATTACCGGCACGGACGTACAATTAACTAATGAATTAGTTCTGAAAATTATGTTTCATGGAAGTGAAATATATCAAAGTGATTAGTGAAGGAAAAATAATATCTGAATTTTTCATTAATAGTTTTATACTTTGATAGACAAGGAGTGCATGTAACTTAAAATAACTTTTATTATATACATTTTGAAATATATTAGTAGTTCTTTATTACTAAACTGAAAGTTTCTCTTAAAAATAATGGAAAAATGTTTTTGAAATAAAATGTACTGTAAGACTTCAACTTTGGATCTGGACCCGTTACTCTCCACTAAAATACAAATCTAACCGATTATTGTTCAATGTTAGTTCATTCACGTACCTAGAAAAATTAGTGTCACTGAATTATTTTCTATATCTTGGCTCATAGTTATATATGTTTAGGAGTTCTTTTGCTTTTTAAATAATTATTGCTACTAGTTATTTTATTAAATTTTCGTAATCATACACACTTTTAAAAGATGTTGTACATAAATAAACTCATTTATATGTTGTGATAGGAGTTATTTAAAACTAAACCAGATTACATAAATTGACCACTCACTGTAAATTGACGTTACTATGTAAAAAATATAGTGCTTATAATATATTTAAATTAGTTCTGAACAAAAATGAATGTTTCATATTTTGTTAATAAAAATATTATTTTTTTAACTTTATAATAAATGTAACCCTCAAATAACCTACAACCAAGGCAATAGTTCCAAGAAGTTTTGAAAAATAATAAGTAGAACATCTTAAATATATACAATAACAGTGCAATGTGGCTACAACAGAAACACTTGGATGTAGCGAGCCCGCCCATACACGTACAATGGTATTGACCTACCCGCCCGCCCATGCACGTACAGTGATATTGACCTACTCGCCCGCCCATACACGTACAGTGGTATTGACCTACCCGCCTGCCCATTCACGTACACTGGTATTGACCTACTCACCCGCCCATACACGTAAACTGGTATTGATCTACCCACCCGCCCATACACGTACAGAGTGATTGACCCATCCGCCCACCCATACACGTACAGGGATATTGACCCACCCGCCCGCCCATACACGTACAGTGGTATAGACCCACCCACCCACCCATACACGTACAGTGGTATTGACCTACACACCCGACCATACACGTACAGAGTGATTGACCAACCCGCCCACCCATACACGTACAGTGGTATTGACCCAACCGGCTACCCATACACGTACAGTGGTATTGATCTATCCACCCGCCCATACGCGTACAGAGTGATTGTCCCATCTGCCCACCCATACACGTACAGGGGTATTGACCCACCCGCCCACCCATACACGAACAGTGGTATTGACCCACCCACCCGCCTATACAAGTACAGTGGTATTGACCTACCCACCCGCCTATACACGTACAGTGTGATTGACCCACCCGCCCACCCATACACGTACATTGGTATAGACCCACCCACCCACCCATACACGTACAGTGGTATTGACCTACACACCCGCCCATACACGTACAGAGTGATTGACCCACCCACCCACCCATACACGTACAGTGGTATTGACCCAACCGCCTACCCATACACGTACAGTGGTATTGATCTACCCACCCGCCCATACGCGTACAGAGTGATTGTCTCATCTGCCCACCCATACACGTACAGGGGTATTGACCCACCCGCCCACCCATACACGTACAGTGGTATTGACCCACCCGCCCGCCCATACACGTACAGTGGTATTGACCTACCCACCCGCCCATACACGTACAAAGTGATTGACCCACCCGCCCACCCATACACGTACAGTGGTATTGACCCACCCGCCCACCCATACACGTACAGTACAATGGTATTGACCCAACCACCCGCCCATACACGTACATTGGTATTGATGTTTGTAAATATTGTAGATAGTACCTTGACGCGGTTGTCTCCGAAAACTATAGATTCTAGTTATGACACCGACCGCTTAAGCCTAATTTCTAAGATCTTTAAATATGTTTACTTTGACATGTAAAGGAATGTCAAATAATGTTTCATTTATTGCTTGAGCATATAATAATAGTTTAATATACGTAACTGAGGAGTATTTGTAACTGTCCAAATCGAAAAATGGAATGTATTGACATTTTCATGATATGCTTACATTGTTCAAGTGAATGAGCTTTCATTCAGTGACAACTTATAATGTTTTGTGCATTTTTAATTTTAGAGGTAGTAAAACTGTATATAGTTCCACCATAGTTAGTTGTATTAGGGTTCCGTTAGAAATAATCCATCCATATTATGGAATCTCTTCCATTCAAATTTGTAAACGCTTGATGTTTTTTTTCTAAATTTTTTGTTATATGGTTTTATACATTACGAAAAACTTTCATGTGAACAATCAAAACTACTTTAAAATTTATTATCAATCACAAATTTAATAAGTTCTATATTGAAAATGAAAAAATATAGAATAGACTTAAGTTTTGATAATGTAAGCCTTGGCTTTTCTACACACGAGAATTAACAAGTCAAAATCATACGTAACTAAATCCTTGGTTCACTGTATAATACTTTTGTAAATCATAAATAAGAAATGTTCCATCAGTATCATGCCAGTGTGGTGACATAGTGGTTAGGGCTTTTTACTACTGAGGGCAAGGTACAAGGTTTTAATCCCCATCTGACATAATGCTCGTTACATGACTGAATTTTACAAATATGCTTGTAGAACCATGTAAACAGGCAACTTTATTCAATCAGTTGACAGATTTGCCTAAATTAGATTAAAGCGTAAATGTAAGTAATACATGTTATTGTGGGTTAGGCATAGCAAACAGGTTTACAACATAATCACAACACAGTATTAAAAATGAAGAGAATTACAAAGATAAATATTGATTCTACTGATGACCTGATTACTCACAAAGGGGCTTAAATGTGCATTAGTTGAGTGTTAAATATTCATTTAACAGTGTATTAGTGATGCGTGATACAAACGTGCAATCTATTTGAATGACATGGAAAGTCAGTTAATAAGTAATGAGATTTAATTAGTTTATATGTAGTATTTATTTCTCAAAATATTATATAATCTTTAAAATTTAAAACGTCGGCTATATTAATGTAAAAATTACAAAAAAATACATCAAACAAATATAAGTGTTATAAAGTAAGAACTTTTTAGGTTTGTGTTTACAGAAAATTCTATATACAATATGTTAAAGTCGTACGACGATTTAAGATTTGTATCGTTGATGGAAAATAAAATATCTTCATTGAACAATTATTATTTACTATGACTTCATCAGTATAATCTCTACGGGAATGTAACAATATTAAATTTTTGATATTATTACAGAACTTTTAAAATTTAAAAAAGCCATGTTATTTGGAACCAATCCCTCAATTGATTCATTTGAACATTATAATAAATTTCAATACCACATATATTAAAAGAAAATAATTATTTTTATATGTTTTAACTATTAAAATACTTAACCTATCATGGAGTAGTGTTTTCTAGATACATATCTAAGTATATGATTTATTTTATTTATAACTATAATAAAATAACGGTAAATATTTCTTTTATAAATAAAATAAACCTTCCGTCTACATTTGAGGAAGTGTAAGCTGTAATAATAAACACATATTAGAATTGGTAAAATCATTTTAAAGGACAGTATAAAGAAGCACGTATCTATTTTATTCTTAATCATATTTTTGGAAGGGGGATGGAACAATAACAAGATTGGATTAACGTTTCATGTTCAGCAACAATCAAATGATGGTGTATTATGTAATTAAATTGATGACTAAAGTATTTTAAAATTGCCTTAAGCGTCCATTAGAGGGGCGTTAACTATTCATCGCTCTGGAGATCAAAGGATCTCGTGAATGACGCCTGCAGGGGGTCTGGATATAACTGGAAATGACTTTAGGGGTCTAACAGCTTAGGTACAAGTTGTATTGCATAGATAGTTATTAAGAAGTATATGAAAAAGGCTAATTTAGTCAGTTTAGTAATAATAATGTGTTTATTACTAAAACAATATACATTTTGATATCGTATTACAAATATCCACGCGTTATAAAATCAATTATCAATATATAAAAGGCAAATACTACTGACTCATTCATTCATCGCTGTAACGAAAAATGTATTAGGTCTACGAGGCTGACATTTTGTAGTCAAAGGTCCTAAGTTTTGGATGTTCATTAAGAAAGAATTTTGAAAAAATTGAGTAAATCGAAGATGGTAGCCGTTTTAGTGCAAAAAATTTTAAATGCCAAAACAGTGTTTCTCTAATTGAACTGTAGTGGCTTAATGAACGGTTCAACAGTAAAACTAACACCATTTTCTTCTGTACTTGATTTGAGACAGTTTCAACGATGACCCTATGACTTTTTTCTCTGGCTCACCTTATTCTTCCTTAGGTAGAGCTAGATTTTCAATTTTTTCGTGTAGATCAAATTGGTTAATTTACGGCCTCTAAGAGTAGACTTACAGGTTTTTCTAGACTGTTACACTTTTTTATCTAGGAGAAAAACTGTTTTCTATCAAAAAAGTAATTAAAAATCAGTAGACAATAAGTAATGAAGCGAGACCCACTT
>JAQJVL010007056.1:10000-25740 GCA_035578905.1 Stictocephala bisonia | reverse complement strand
TGGGTTTTTGAATTCTACAAAAACACTATGAAATCTTCTGCTTTTGAGCGTTTTCTGTATACGATTTTAAATATATTTGAAAGAGATATTCCTAAGAAGCAATGTAAAGTGAATTTTAGTGTCAAAAAAAGAAATAAGTCTAATAATAATAAATGGTACTCTCCTAAGTTAGCCAATATGAAAAACAAAGTTTTGGTATATATGGATTTGAATTAAAAAATAATGTTACTAGGTTAAATTATATAAAGGCTCGGAAGGAATATCAGTTAGCCGTGAATGAGGCAAAAAAGCAATTTAATTTAAATAGTATTGAAACAGCAAAGAACAAATGCAAAAAAGCATGGCAATTAATTCAAACAGTAAAAATAAGAGTAGCGCAAAAGTAACTCCAGATGATTTCAACAATTTTTGTATAAATTCAGTTGAGGAGATTTCAAAAAGCATGGTTAAACCAGTAGAAAATGTTAGAGAATTGTTAAATTTAATGCCACGCCAATTCAACTTTGTTTTTCAAGAAGTAACTACAGATGAAATTGGTAAAATTGTTAAACAGTTTAAAAATTCAGATAGCCTAGATATATATGATTTGTCTTGTAATATCTTAAAGCTTATTATTGATAGTATTGTGGAACCTCTCACCTACTGTATAAACAAGAGTCTAAGAGAAAATTCATTTCCCAATGTATTGAAAATTTCTAGAGTTGTACCAATTTACAAGAAAGGTGAAAAAGAAAATCCAGCAAGTTATAGACCAGTGTCTCAAACACCCATTTTCTCTAAAGTACTATAGTCTGTTATGTATGCTCAGTTGTCTACTTACCTCAATCAAAATAATTTAATTTGTGATGAACAGTATGGGTTTAGACGAGGGAGGTCAACAACCGATGCTATAGATTCATTAGTTAAAAAAGTACTTCAAGTATTTGAATTCAAGGGCTTTGCACAGGTTACCTTTTGTGACCTGAGCAAGGCTTTTGATTGTGTGGAACACACAACACTCATTAGAAAATTGAGTTATTGGGTGAGTGAAGGCAGCTTAAAACTGTTACAATCATTCCTTGATGACCGTAGACAAGTTGTTTGTATTGGCAGGGATAAGTCTAATTCCTTGGATGTCAAGTATGGGGTCCCCCAAGGCCTTTACTTTTTCTTTTGATGATCAATGATTTGCCATCTTTCTTAAACTGTCATACCATATTGTATGCAGGTGATACAACCTTTTTCACTTGCAGTAAAGATTTTGAAAATATACAAAATTTAACAGAAAGTACTCTAACACAAGCATCTATATGGTTTAAAGCAAACGGGTTCTTTTCTTACTTAATCAGAATAAAACACAGACACTAAATTTTAGTTTGAGGGAATTTCCTATACAAAATGATGTAAATAATGTCAAATTTTTAGGTTTATATATAGATAGTAAGTTATCTTGGGAGCCTCATGTCAAGTATATATGTGGTAAGTTATCTAGGGTTATATATTTGTTAAGGCAGTTAAAAGATTATATACCAGATCACTATTTAAGGTCAGCCTATTTTGTATACTTCCAGAGCATTGTTTCATATGGCATTTTACTGTGGGGAAATAGCCCCCATATTGATGAAGTTTTATTACTCCAAAAAAAAAGCAATTAGAGTAATTAGAGATTCTCATAGATTAGAACCTTGTAGACCATCATTTATTAAGCTAAAGTGTTTAACTGTCATCAACCTGTATATATATAATATTTTTCAGTACACCAAACATAACTAACTTATCAAATCAAAACTTAAGACAAGAAATTCACTCACACAATACTAGAAACAGCAATAAGATTGATATACCCTTTCAAAGACTATCAAAATCGTTAAACAGTTATGAAATACTAGGGCTGAAATTGTATAATAAACTTCCTTGCGCATTGACTGAATTACCTGAAAACATTTTTAAAAATAGATTGTATAACTGCCTTGTCAGTAATCCTTTTTACTCTGTTTCAGAATTTTTTGAAAATAAATCCTTAATAGCCTAAATTAAATTAGTTACTAGAAATCGGATAACAAATGATTATGTAAATTTAGTTAGAAATCAAGTTTATTTGTTTTAGGAGTTAGTAACAAAGAAGTAGGGTTTAGTTTATTTGCATCAATGTTAAATGTAAAAACAACAGTAAAAAGGCATGAATAACATCTGTATTTTACTGTAAATAGTCTTGTCCGTAAATATAGAGCTAGCATACTGTACGGTATTTGTTTAATCAAGTGTGTTTGTATTTATTATTTTAGTTGTTTAAACCATGATTTAGTTTGTAACTTTTGTATTTTATATCTTGTAGTTTATTAAAATTGTATTATAGTTATGTCATACCTATGTTTTCAAGAAATAAAAATATTACCAATTTTGTCAATATTATAATTATCAAATTAGTGAATATTACTGTTTTCTATGTTAAAACAAATTGTAATGTAAATAAGTTAATTTAGTTTGTATTTCTCTTGACTTTGTCTATTGCTGTAATGCTGAACGACAATAAAATTTTTATTTATTTATTTATAAAACCTACTATGACGAATATATACCTTTGTTGAAAGATGATATCTGCAAATCCCGCAACAAGATTTCAATTTTGAAGAACCCATTACCATTCCAAGAGTAATGAGACCATTTGGATCACTAAAAAAGGAAAAGATGGAAAACATAAAAGAACAACTAAAATATATGCCAGAACATCACCGGTGGTGGTATCAACAGATAATTGACCAATCCCAAACTTAAAGTTGTAACATTTACAATTATGTGTCTAATTAAATTGTCATTTCTTGAAATCTATTTGGTTTCATTCTCTTTGCAATAGCACTTACCTCCTTATTTAATAATGTACTATAAAAATAATACTGACATAGTGGAAGAAGGAGGTATGTACAACTTTTATATTTATAAAAATATAAAATATATGAATCAGTGAAACAAAAACATTTGGGCAATGATTCTACCACCAATAGCCATCATAATATGGGGGAGGGAGTTGTTGATATTATATATTGAAAAAGCTCCAGTCTAAAAACTTTGAAGTTAAATATCTCAAAACTTACAGTACGCGCGCTGAAGGTCCGGCCTCCTGGCTGGCCTACTAGTCATATACAAACATCGACTCGACCCTTACGAGGCGTTCACTGACAGATTGTAAAGGGCGATTATTTACGTCTTTACGGAGTATTTGTATTTTTTTATCTCTTATAATTAGACCAGTATTTAAAATAAAAACATATCAAACATGTTACTGCTCTTTCACACGATCCGGCGCGGGCCGTGCACGCCCGCCGCGCCGCAAGCATGATGTTTTCACACGATGTTGGTTTCGTCCGACGCGCGGCGCTCCCGCATTTTGACTGTTTAGTTGAGGCTTAAGCTATTATAATGTTAACATCACGGAAGAAGAAAGTTTTAGCTATGTACTTGCTATGGAGACGGCGAATAAGAAGAAAAAATAGGCGGTTTTGGATTCACCTATTGCTTCAAAATCGAAATACTTCTGGATCCTTCAAAGTTTTATTCAATTCATTGCGGAACAGCGAGGAAAGATTCTTTTCGTACTTTCGCATGTCAATCAAATCATTTGATGAACTTTATGACAAACTGAAAGACAAGCTGCAAAAACAAGATACAAACATGAGGAACTCCATCCAACCTATGGAAATGCTTGACGTTACAATAAGGTAAGTTTATATATATGTGTGCGTGCGCGCGCGCGCGTGCGTGAGCGTGTGTGTGTGTGTGTACAGCGTGTTTCGCAAGAGGTGGGCAAAACTTCGGGAAATGGTTCTATTTTAATTTTGGAACTTTTTTATTCTTTGCATTTTTTTTATAAAATGTACCGTCACCTGGGGTAACATTGTCCCATTTTTTTGCGTTTTTTGAAGATATTATAATAAATACCGTGTTTAAACTAAAAAAAAGTAACTTAACTATATATTTTTTAATGAACAACATGTTTAGGCATTCTTTTTATGCAATATTTCTTTTTTTATATTTCACTAACCCATTGCCTTTTTTCAAAAACTTGGGACAAAGTTACCCTGAAATGGGGAAACTTTATCCCAACATTTACTTTCATTCATTTTCAATGTTTTAAGTGCCCTGGGTCAATGTATACCCATCATACATTTTTGTCCTATTCTTAAACTTCATTTTAACCCAACCTTGGTAGATTAAAACCCCATACAAAGGCTAGTAATGTGATGTTTAAGGGTGTCAAACGTTAAAAAACTACATTTGTTTTATAATGTACTTTTAATTACAGAAAGAATACTACCTGTTACATCATTAGAAAAAAACACACAGTTATATTAGTTTATGATACAAAATTGTCCAATTCTGGTACTGTGAACTGGTTTCTCTTAGAGGCAATTTTCGGAGGACTGATTTTGCCGACAATGTCTTCCCATTTGTACTCCATACAGTCTTTGATTTTGGGCCATCTCCAGAACTTCAACCCCTTCTCCATACACTCAACAGTTGGACCATCATCTGATAGACTCAAAATTCTTCCTGGGTATTGCTGTTTATTGTAGAGTACGATTACAAAATTGTCCACTGCATAGTCTTGAGGTGCCATTTTTTCAGGTTCATGTGCTCGAGTGGTGCAAACAGGATTATTAGATTTTTCAATTAGTATCTCTTCAATGTCTGAAAATGTTTCACTCTCCCCTTCAGACTCCAGAACCATATCAATGTCGCTTTCATCAGTTGAAGAAGAAACAGATTTTTTCTATTTTTGTTTTTTTGAAGCTTTTTAGCATTGTTTTTGGACTTAATGGTACATGGGAGTGATTTGTTTCCTTCAGAGACACCCAGAGAAGCTTCTACTTCTTCAACTGAAATGCTCTTTCCTGCTGGCACTTGAACTTTTTTCTTTTTCTTTTTAGGACCAACTGGACCAAGATACTCAGACCTTTTCTTCTCTAACTGCTCTAAAAATGATTCTCCTACTAAGTTTATATCAATACTTTGATTTTCTGATAAACGTTCCAACAGTTTTTCTCCGTTTAAAGGAAAAATACCACACTTTTCAAAGCCACTTTTTAAATTAATTGTGCTCACCATTTTCTTTCAAGCTGGATAGAAGTTCTTTTAATAGAGCTGGCAGCAAATCCTTTGGTATAGTAGTATATTTGGAACCTTCTGATGACTCTTTCCACTTTGTGAGAATATGACGCCAAGCTTTTTTCTTTGGCGCGAAGTATGCCACATCTAACGGCTGGGTCAGATGGATGGAGTTTGCCGGCAAGCACACAAACCTTATATTGTTTTGTTCACACAGTCGAAGTACATTCAAACTGATGTGGGAAGAAAGGTTGTCGACAATTAAAACATGAGGTCCCCCACCTTGCTTTCTTGTTGCAGGTAACAATATGGACTGAAACCAGTCCTCGAAAGTAATGGCGTCAAACCAACCGTTTTTTGTTCGGTTGTAACGAGCGCCATCTGGGCCGTTTTGAGTCCATGTAGACCACATGTTTTCTGCTCGATATACTACATAAGGTGGCAAACACTTGCCAGCAGCGTTTCCACAAAGCATCAGAGAGGTAGAACTTTTGCTATGATTACAAATATTTTCTACATACTTTGCACCTCTTTTACAGATGACCCTTTTGCTACCTGGATCATCCGTCAAATTGGTTTCATCGTAGTTCCAGATGTTTGTGTTAGGAACATCTTTCACCACGTCACTTAGATTAGACATATAGTTGTTAATAGTTTCTGCATTAACATCAGCTCTTGCTTTTTTTATATTTTGACCGAAACGAACAGACAAATGTTCATGCCTTTTTAAGAAGGATTTGGTCCATTCATAACCAGGCAGGTTCTGTTTAAATCTATCTACAGTGACACCCTTTTTATCCAAGTAAGTTTTAATTACAAAATGGAAATCCTGTTCCACAACAGGAAAACCATATTCGCAAAGTTTAACTAAGTGTTGATCAAACACAGCCTCCTCTTCGTCAGAAAATATGCGGCTTCGCCCAACACTTTTGGGCTGCTTGTCCTTGAGTTTATTTTTAATAGTAGATCTTGAGATGCCATACCTGGTTTCTGCAGCCCGTTGTGTTAGTTCACCTGACCTCACTGCGTTTAGGCAATCTTCTAACTGCTGTTGGCTGTAGTTAGCGTAGTTCCTTGTACCAAGAGATATTTGTCTGTTTCTCGGCATCTTTCCTGAAAAAAAAACTGAATAAGTATTTTGAAGTAATAACAGTATTCTACATATAGAAAAATAAACTCTTTGTCATAAAAAACTTCCATCTTAATAAAAATTTGTGTTATTAAAAATATTGTAGCCTGGGGTAACTTTGACCCCATTGTCCATGTTGGGTCAAAGTTACCCCAAACATAGGGACAATGTTAGACTAAACCATAACAACTAAGTTTCCTAAGAAACCACAATGAATTCAATGTGATAACAACTTAACTCTTAGCAACTAAAAACTACACAAATAATTGTACTTACCAGCTTTGTAAAGTGTTTCAAATCACTTCAGCAATCAAAAGTTGTGGAGGTTAAAAATACTGAGGTTTTTAGGGTAGAAACAGACAGACAGCGTAGCGTAGCGCAGCGTATTTTTTAAAACAAAATCATGCATTGATTCGATGCAAGACACACTAGTAGCGTTTTTCAGCGCAGCGTAGCGTAGCGCAGCGCAGCGTATACCGGAGGAACAAACTATTTTGTTTTTCTCAGAGCGTATTGGAGCGTATTCGAGTGAAGACATTACTCCCGTCAGTGTTTGTGTACAATGGACATGGAACTACTGATCTCCGAGGTGTTTGTCAGGACCCTGATCTGGCAAACAAAGCACAAACAACACCACAACCGTGGCATGATAGACAAGATGTGGGACGAGATATCAGCAGCTCTAAATTGTTCAAGTAAGAGAAATTACAATACGTGTTAGTTATTTAATTGTACAGTATGGTATGCCACACAGAAGAAATAGGTGCTTTTTGTTGTAGTTATCACAGTTATGTTGAAATGCGCCCAACCAAAATGGTTCGTATATTAATAGAATTAAACCTGCAATGCGCTACGCTACGCTCTCTGTGTGTATTGGACTACATTGCGCTCGGATACGCTATGCTGTCTGTCTGTTTTTACCCTTAGTAAGCTCACAAGAAGCAGCACTGCAGTGGTGGTGAAAAGTAGAACTGCATGAACTTACTATGTGAGTCAAGCTAGTGGTGCTACCTGTTGAGAAATTCTAAAACTAAGTGGCTAGTATAAAAAGTGTAGGACCTACAGTGTTATAAATCTTTATTTTATTTTTGGGCCAAAGTTACCCACAAAGGGCCAAAGTTACCCCAGGTGACGGTATCGTTTTTGAGATAAATGTAAGACTTTTAGCATGCCGAATCTCTCAAAATACAATGCATCTCGTTTGGATGAAGAAAATGATAAATAAAGACTAGAAATATTCGATAGCCTTTATCTAAAAACAATATTTTTATCAAAAAATTGCAAAGAATAAAAAAGTTCCAAAATATTGTTTTTAACCTAAATCCAGCATAAAATACTGAGTTTTCCATATTCAGTTTGGTGGCCATATTTGAAATTCAAAAAACAAACTTTTGAGCCCCTAACTCGAAAACGGTAAATTTTGTAAAAAAAATGCAAAGAACAAAAACGTTTTAAAAGATTGTGTTCTATCCGAAAATACCACGAAATACAGGGTGTTCCATAAGACATTTTCAAGTTGGCCGCTATATTGGAAAATGGAGGCCATATTTCAAAATTCCAAAATCTGATTTTTACTACCCATAAAAATTAAGGTATTGTTCCCTATTTAAACTTTGCTGTTAAATAATCAGTTTCTAAGATTTAATCAGTTTCTTCTAAGTCAATAATCAGTTTCTAAGGTTCGGCCGCGCGGCACGCGCCGGACCGTGTGAAAACCTCAATAAGAAACAATAGCCCTTCGCAGAGTGGTCCGGCGTGGACGCCGCATGTCCGGCGTAGGGGAGTCCGGCGGGAATATGCTCGCCGCGCGGCGTCTCCGCCGTGCGGCGCTCGCCGGATCGTGTGAAAGAACACTTAAGTGTTGGAAAGTTAAACCATAGACATTCTATTATTAAAGTAATCTCTACAGAAAAATATGACTGGTTTCAGCATTCAGCCATTGCAACTACGTATGACAACCCTACATAGCTCACGCGATTGTTACTCTGCTTTTCGGCGCTCGCTAATTAAGACTGTGTTATTAAAACTGCCCACATATAAACGTGTTCTTAGTTAAAAAATTGAAATTTATAATGCTGTTTTTCCAGATTACGTGGAAGTTCGAATGAAATTCGTACATAGCGTAGAACTAAAGATACTATATCCAACGTATTTTAATATTTTATTTAGTTTTAAAAAGAGCGGCGATTGTGTGCAGTTTGCGTGAAGGATTGTCATTTTTCTGAACTTTAACAGAAGGAATGTAACTACGTTTTTTTTATTATTGTTATGTAATTTTATAAATTTGTGTTCGAAAGGGGGGACTATATAACTTCCAAAAGTTTCATAGCGATAGGATGAATGAAACTCTATGTAGTAATGCATAGAGGAAAAGAGACATACACGTACACTCGTTTTTATACACACAGATCAAACTAAACTTCTTCTGAACACAAACTTAATTTTAACATTATGAAATATCTATAATCTCATGAATATTATAAACATCGCCTTAGCCTTAGTTAAATTATTATAAATATATTATTTACGTTTGAACATCTGTTACTTTTAGATTAATTTAGAAATCTCTTCTTGCTGCTCAGCTCTACTATGTAATAACGAACATATTTGAATTAACAGTCTCTACGTTTAGTCATAATGATATAGTCTATAGTAGTACGAACGCTATAATTATTTATATCATTTACTAGCTGTTTACCCGTGTCTTGCTACGGGATTAACATATAAACAGTAATTTTTTAGTTTATTAATCGTAGCTTCGAGTGCCAACCTGTCCTTCCCTTTTATAAGATAAAAGTAACTGATAAATTATTAAAATGTAGTAAAAAGAGATTCCAGTTATTATAACTTTTGATAACAATAATCATACCTAATTACTTATAGAAAAGGTAAATTAATACAAGAGTACTATTTTGAAATTTGGACGGAAGGTATAATCATGTCGTCCCCAGAAAAATTCTAAGATTTTACATTTCCAATAAATAGGGTTTAATTTTAGCGATTGAAAATATAAATTTTGCCATAATAAAAACATAGGCGACTCGGCCGTACAAAACATGATTTCGTTCTTACATTCTTACTTAATAATGAGATACCGACACAACGTTGTGCGTATTTTAAGGCGAATATGAATGATGATATGTGTGTAGGATGAGTGTAGTCTGGTTACTAACTGAGTTCAACTATTCCTCAGAATGACAATTTATTAATAGCCCAACAGACAGGGCAACTAAGGGACCTACAGCTTTATGTAGACTCCGAACCACGTAGTGTTGGTCTGATTTACAGGTAACTGATAAGTCTGACACTCATTTCTCTCCCCTACACAAAATTCGAACTCTAACTACCATCCAACATGGACATCACAGACTTCTATTGTAATGTCCACGTCGATGGCAACCGTTAAGTGGAGGCCGTGTCGGTATAAAGAGGACCGAGCATGGAACCTATCGCCTACAATCTCCTAAACACTTTCTCCAAGTAGCTGGGTTACAGATCTGCTGCCACCAGATTCCAACGCTCGTTGAAGCAAGAAAACTAAATTTAAGGTAGCCTTCACATGTGGCATATATTTTTTTACATGAAGAAACAAGTATTATAATGGTAAATGTTTATTATAACGTGGTTGTGACAGATATTTTATAATAAGCGTTAAAATGAAAACCTCATTTTAATTCATTAAAAACCCGCGACATGAAATTTTCAAGAAGCGAGGAATTTTTTTATTTCTTGGTCAGGTAAGTTTGACCAGCGTAAAAAAGTTTTGTAAATAACCAAAGTAATAAATAAATCTACCAGAAATGTTTTAAGAATTATAGTTTTTTACAATGGGGCTTAAAATTGAAAAATTAGCATTTCAGTGTCCAAAATAAACACTTATTTTCAATTATCTGGCTGGACGAAATAGTATTTTGAGAGAATAGTTTTATAGAGCATACAATTCTCTACAACTTTTAAATTTAAAGTTGGTTTCTATATATATTATAGTTCTTGTTTAATTGCTGGTTTTGTATTTTTAAAAAGTAATTAATTTTGTGAAATAATTTAATAATTAAGTCATGAAACATGGTGGTCGTTAGTGTTATCCATACAAATATAAAAAGGATGTCAAAATTCTCTGAGGTACTGAACTGAGTGCCCCATAAAAACCTTCAACGCTAACTGAAATGGAGACACAGTTGAAGAATCTGTTTGAATGTTTGGGCTTCGCTCGCTTTATTTCCGTTCCCACGCCACGCAGGTAATTGCCTCCTGGAGACATGAGGGGGGGGGAATGACATCATCAAATTACGTCACAAGTCTTATTTCCGAGATTGCCAGTAGAGTCGCATGAATCAGGGGGTATAAAATTGTTTGTAGTGGTTCCTACTAGGTTGCTCTGCCTCCGCTCCGATTTTTACTGTCTTCAATTTTCTGGCTGGGATGGGACTGTCTGGTATAATAGAAGGTCTATGGTTAAACTATTAAAATGTATATTAATATCAACGTATATATAATATATGTCGTAAAATAACTTATTGTATAAAAGTCTGTTAATAACTTTAATTGAATTAAGTAACTATGAACTATACACTTCTTATCACGTTATCTGAAAAAGTTAAATAATACAAAGTTCCATTAAAATACATATCACTTTTATTTAAATTCTCGTTTACATTTTTTTAAATAAATCATTTCTGTTTAAAATTTTTATTTAAAGAAAATGTTTATAACGAAATGAAAGAGACTTATATGCTTATATATTAATAAATTCATCTATAATTATTTATATAGTTTCTAATAATGATTTAACGGACACAGGCTAATTTAAATGGGTTCCATATATTTATTACACTACAGTAGTTAAATAAAATCAACCATTTAACCACTAAATAATTGTTTTCCACACTCTTAAGGACTGTAAAAATTCTAAACACTCCTAAACCATAAGCAAACATATCGCTCGCAGTCCGAAAATGTACTTAAGGTAGAGTCGTAGGTAAATATTAACTCATCTTATTTTATAAGCAAGAATGGGAAAGACTCGTTGCATGGGAAAGTCTGGCAGTAGCAAATGTTTCCAGGACTGCAGGCATATCAGGCCCTCCACCCGTCCCCTCCCTATCACCGCTCGGCGAGCTCGAGGCCGGACCTTCGCCGTGTGGTCTGTACTTTTTGTAACATACCTCCTTCATCTACTGACCCTCCATTTGTAAGTCACCACAGAACTGTTTTTTGTTGGCATTGGATTGTTTATGATTGGTGATTTGTTGGAGATTTCCAAAGCTTTAAGTGTTTAAAAACCAAACACAACATTTCAACAGGAATAAAACTCCTGTCATCTTTAGTGTTACTTACTACCTTATCCTACATTTCACCTAAAACAATGAGTTAATTTTAGTTGAAATAATACATTAGTGAATAATTTTTAATACATGAAAAACATGTAATAATAAAAAAAGCATGAAAACAATGTAAAACATGAGTAAACTTGTGTCACTTTAGAAGCCAGTTCCGGCTCCATTGTGCTCAAGGTTTTCACAGTTATAAAAATGAGTAAACCAGTGGCTGAGCAGAGGACTTTGAACCTGGGCTACAGATAGCCCGCACTGGAAGTATTTATTTATCAGTAATGTTCATCTTGGATTGTACTGGCTCTCCAACTCACTCTACCTGAATAACTTCCTTGCACAGATCAATGTCTTTGGGTGGGAAAGAGATCGGCCCTTTCTTAAAAAAAAGTCTTTTTGCTAGACAGAGCAAAATAGACCACAACAACAACTTCTCAATCGATCTAAGTTGAATCCAACAGAAAGTTGGAACATTTAAATGCTTGTCCAGTTTAGGCTGAATTGTAAACGTTGCCATAACAATCATATCTTTACAACTTAGTGTGAAAAGCCCTATTTACCTAAACAAATTTACTGACATTTCCTTGCCTTTCTTTAATTAATGTCATATATGATTTCCCTTATTTCTAATTGTAATAAGTACATTTTACATATGTTGAAACTAAACAATTCTAATATTTACTCTTAGGAATTGAAATGTTCAAACTCTCTGATTAATACTATAATTTAATAATGTATCAAGGTTCTTTTATTATATTGTGTAATTAACTGTTTATCAATGCTTTTTTTGGCATTGAGAACATAAACTTAGTAATTTTTTCATTCTTTTGTGTCTAGGTAATTAAATGTTTTATTTTATTATACCCAAATTTGAGCTGCAAAATTGTAAAGCTTACATTAAGAGTTTACACAAAATGGCATCACCAAAACTTGAAAGAATTTGATGAGAATAACATGGCAACTTGGAAGACCATGGGGCCCTGAGGTGATTTCTAAAGATGCAATTAAGCTAAGGGTCTCTTATGCGTATATAAAGTAAAGATATAAAAATCGAATCAAAACGGTACTCTCATTTTGTCATAAAATATTGACAAATGACATAAGTCTTACTATCAGACAGACAGAAATTAATTGAAATAATGCTTCTCTTATCTTAAATTCTCTGTTGTACAAAATGTTAATGTATGCAACATCTACTTTATTCTTGTAAATATATAAACAAAACTTATTTTATTATATATTTATTCACATAATGCATTATATCATTAATTGACAGGATAGTTTGACAGTATTGTTTATTTCATAGGTTATGTCATTGACAGGATAGTTTGACAGTATTGTTTATTTCATAGGTTATGTCATTGACAGGATAGTTTGACAGTATTGTTTATTTCATAGGTTATGTCATTGACAGGATAGTTTGACAGTATTGTTTATTTCATAGGTTATGTCATTGACAGGATAGTTTGACAGTATTGTTTATTTCATAGGTTATGTCATTGACAGTATTGTTTATTTCATAGGTTATGAAGTGAGTGGCATTAGGTTGATTTTCATTAAACCCAGTTAATAATATAAAATGTATTTACAAAGTGCATACCGGTACAATTAAAGTAGGCCTACATATCAAATACAGTAATTTTACATATTTAAAATTTTCCTACACCATGAGAATATTTTTAATATTTCTCATAGTTTTTTTAAACTGTTTCGTCATTTACAATACTAAAGTATACAGAATATACAACTGTTATTCAAAAACAGAAGTTTATTTTCAGTAAAGCTGAAAGGGGTCAGGAATGTCTGTTATAAACCATAAATATTGTTGTTCTATAATGATTTATTTACCATGTAGTTGAATACTGGCATTACTATAATTTTAAATAATACCTACAAATAATTATAACCCAACTTATAACAATGTATTTTAGCTTTAATAAAAAATTATTTAACATATTTTAAGTTAGAAAAGAGCAATGGAATCAAAAATTTATGTGCAAGTATTTAGTGATCTTATCTTCTCAGGTAATCTACTGGTGCCATATTTCTCCTTAAATTGACTACAGTACTTATCTAACATACCAAGAAATGTGACTGTTGTAATCAACAATGTTGTGTTGTAACAAAATATAATGTTGATTGTTTTATAAATGTACTGTAATTTATGAGCAAAGTACAGACTGTAAATTGTTTCAAAGATTGTATCCGATATTTTCAGTGTTAATTTAAGTGTTACTGCTAAGAGTCACCAATTACACTGTGAATTCTTAGTTGAAAATTGAAATATTTTGATATTTATGCAGTTTCTTGCACTTAACAAAATTTGAAAATGTTGCCTGAAATGGGTCAAGAATTGGCTATATTTTCACGAGATGTGCTTTTTATTCTGCAGAAATCACAGGATTTATTGAAAATTTGAAAAAAATCAGTCACAGCTATTAGTATTTTTGACATTTCCATTAATTCAAATGATATTTTAATCATATTTTTTTAGTTTAATGTGTTTTTCTACGCTGAATACGAATTTGAAAACAGTGTTGGTCTTAAATAACCCTGAAAACAATTATTTCTCTAGGTATATCAGAAAAATTACTTTCGCAGCGAATGGTGATTAATGGCTATTACACGATCATTATAAACTCACAACTATTAGCCACCAAAAACTCGTCATATATGCAGAGGGACAGCCGGCAGGCCGTTCCAGAGGCCAGGCACCCGAATTTAAAGAAAATTATGAATTTTTGTTGAGTAAATTGACAATTAGGATAAGTTAGGTTACGTTTGGTTAGGTACGTAAAAAGTGTATTTTTTGGGCCGACAAAATTATTCCATTAAAAACCCTGTTATATATATATATATATATATATATATATATATATATATATATATATATATATATATATATATATATATATATATTCATGTTCAGCGTAAAAAACCGTGTAAATGAAAAAAATTGAAAAATAAGGAGTTTTAAAAAAGTTGTTTTTCATGATCAGATTAGATTAAAAAACTAGTTTTTTGATTTTTCTGAAGAAAATGAGTTTTCCGCAGTTGAAATCAACCTCCTCAAGAGATATTAAGAGGGCTCTAAAGGGAAAGAAAATATAGAAGTCATGCGACACTGGCGAGAGAAGTTAGAACTACGTCCAGGTTTTTTTAGGCTATGAAGTTTACTCCGCCAGACAGAGTATAATATAGTTCCTTAATAATTTCCTGTATAGTAAGTTTTCGTAGTATTTTCAACCGCAAATCCCAATTACCCCTCCCTTCCACCTGCTGCCTCCTCAGTTGGCTACGCCCGACCTTCTCTGTCTGAATATATGTTGAGCAGAGAGGCCAATTCTTTTCAACAATTGTCAATTTTCCAGTCAGTACCGGAATTGCTGCTGTATTTTATTTCTTAAAATGTTTTTATGTCATTTTGTTTTTGTAAAAAATAGTAATATTTGTTTAGAAAAGTAGATTTTTTACGGCGAAATCAAATTATTCACTGATAAAATTAGGGGCCTACTAAATATTAAGTTTCTACTTGAAACGTTTTCCAAAATCATAATTCTTATTAAAATCTTGTTATTCTTAAAACAGTTAAAATTTAACATAGTTAGGCATCGGCTTACCATAGTTGTATTCTACAACTGAAAAACAATTGAAGAGTTTGATCTATAAACATAAAGATACGCTTCACTAAAAACTGAGTAAATTATGTTGCAAAGCATGGATTTTTGTAAATATTTCTTAAAGCTGTTGGATTGTACTCTAAATATTGGTTGTTATGTGGTTAAATATTTAACAAAAGACATCAATTTTCAAATAAATTTCTATTTCGTATCTTTTTATGTTCGGTTGAAGATCAAAACAAAATAATATTAAATAAACGCCACAACAATTCTCAACACACGCTTAAAGCATTAAAGGATACGTTTTACTGAAAACTAAATAAAACACGTTAAAAAGTAATAGTAAAAAATAGCGCCTGTCAATTTATTTTACGTTTTATAGTTTTGTACGGTTTATTAACTATTTTTAACAAAATAAACAATGATATCACATAAACTATCATAGTTTTATGGCAATTGCAACATAACACACTAATTTCCAAACATTAAAAAATAATTGAAATGTAGCCACTGTTTTATTTGCTTCTGAAGTATGCTGAATGAATTACTACAATACATGAAAAACACTACGTGGACAGT
>JAQJVL010007056.1:0-7500 GCA_035578905.1 Stictocephala bisonia | reverse complement strand
ACCCTTGGTTAACTTGGGTAATAACTGTAATTACCTTGTGTATCACCAGTGATCATTTTGGATAATATCTGTCATTACCTTGGGTAGCTCCCATTGTCAACTTGGATAGAATCTGTGATTACCTTCAGTATAACCCGTCGTCAACTTGGTTACTATCTGTGATTAACCTTGGCCAGCACCCTTGGTTAACTTGGGTAATAACTGTAATTACCTTGTGTATCACCAGTGATCATTTTGGATAATATCTGTCATTACCTTGGGTAGCTTCCATGGTCAACTTCGATAGCATCTGTGATTTCCTTTGGTAACACCCCTAATCAACTTGGGTAGTCACACCTGATTATCTTGGGTAGTACTCGTGGTCAACTTAGACAGTGCCTGTGATTACTTTGGGTAGGATCCTTTGTGACTTGGGAAGCCACTCATGATTACCTTGAGTAGAGCCTGTGGTCAACTTAGGTAGGACCTATAATTATTTTAGGTAAAACATGCGGTCAATTTGGGTAGCCACCCATAATTACGATGGTGAACTTGGTTAGTGCCTGTGATTACCTTGGGTAGGACCCATAGTCAACTTGAGTAGCAACCCCTTATTACATTGGCTAGCACTAGTTGTCAACTGGAGTAACCACTAGGGGAGAAACCGTAATTAATTTGAGTAGCCACGCCTAATTATCTTGGGTAGTATATGTAGTCAACTTGGGTATTATCAGCCATTACTTTGAGTAGCACCAGTGCTACAAGATAACAAGTGTGATTATTTTGGGTAGCACACATGGTCAACTCAGATAGTACCTGTGATTACTTTGCGTAGGACCCATGGTCAACTTGAGAAGACACCCGTGATTACCTAAGTAGAGTCTGTGGTCAACTTAGTAGGTAGGACCTCTAATAATCTAAGATACAACACGGTCAATTTAGGTATCCACCCATGATTACTTTGAGTAGCACCATTGGTGAACTGAACTTGTGTAATCACCAGTGATTACGTTGGTTAGCTCCTGTGGTCTACTTTACTAGCCACTCATTATTGACTAGCCACGAGTGCTAGCCAAGTCTATGACGGTGGATGGCCAAGTTTATTACGGGTACTATACGAGTTGATCATTAGTGTTAGCCATGTTGATCACGAGTGCTAGCCAAGCCCATTACGGAGGCTGCCCAAGTTGATCCCGGGTACTAACCTAGCTGACCATGAGTTATAGCCATGTTGATCACGAGTGCTAGCCAAGTCCATTACGATGACTACCAAAGTTGATCAGTGTGGCTGCCACAAGTTGATCACGAGCTCCCAAATTAGGTCAGTGGATACTCAAGTAATTGAACATGCATTAAAATACAAAACCAAACCGATCAAACCATCTTATTTGAGCAATATAATAATAGTTGAACAATTTTACTTCAATACACAAGTAACGTACAAAAATGCAAATTTCATAAAGCATAATACTTATATTGAATTGATAAAAAATAAGTGCAATATGTAGGTTACGAATGTTATGGTGATCGATTTCGGTAAACTTAAGCTTACCTTAATCGATCACCGTTATATTTGTTCAGTTTATATTAATATTGTATTAAATTCATCTACCAACACATACTATGCTAATTAAGAAAACTTTTTTAAATTAGTATTTTATTAATTCTCTTCGCATTGCACAATGTTTAAATATCACTTATGTCAAGTTTTACCGTCCTAAGTCTTCTCATTGGCTGTTCAGCGGAATACATCGGGAGTGGTACGAGGTTCCCAAACACTACCTCGCCCCATGACTTCAAGTTCACAAAAGGATTGCCGCTCCGCCCCGCCCCGTCCCCCGGCTGTCATATTTTTCTGTCCTTGTTACCGTTTAGGTAAAATATTTGCTTCAAAGTTACCTTCTTATAAAATTACAAATAAATGACTTAGCATTTTTTCTACCACAACATTAATGAACTATAATAAATTAATAGTTACGACTTAACATTACTGTATTTATATTTTTATAATAAAACAAAGGCCAATAGTGACAGTGACTTATTATAGAATTACTTATTGCTTTGGTCAAGCCGGAATTATTGAATTAATATTTTAACTGTACGCATTCGTTAATGTAGTTAAAATGATTTATTTCATAAAAATGTTGTATATAGATGATTATTACAGTATTTTTCATGACATGATAAATATTGTGCACTGTCATTACGAATAAAAATGTTATGCTTTACTTTGTAGTTAGATTATATCAGGAACTACATGGGAACGCACATTTTAATTTAAACGAAATAAGTTATCAAAAGTAATTAGACTAACTCTAAGTAATCAGTCTGTAAAATAATACTGATATCAGTCGTCGTAGGCCTACATTGCATCCATCGATGTTAAATTAAATGAATAAAGGTTTTTATGAATGAAGTAGTAAAATCCATCCGCGACTAAGAAGTTCGAGGTTTCGCCACTTGGATCTCACGAATCACCGCATTTTTTTGGCAATAAATTACCATGCAGGCATTTGCGCGGTCCTACATTGCGGCTACAGCTTTAAAGATATCGATCTGAAACCAAAACTAAATTGAAACCAGCTACATTTCTGACTAAAATCGCTTTTTAAAATTTCGATAACAGCTCTAGTTTTATTTTGGAACTAGTTTGAATATTGGGTAACTTCAATAACCTATAAAATCGAAATGAAGGGGAATTCGAAAATTCTAAAAAGCGATTTGTGTTAAAAATGTCTTTATCTTTAAATAGATGTTTCATTTATAATTTTACGACAGTAAATAAGGGCAGTATCTTGGACCGCGCAAAGCAGTTTTTACGCTTCTCAGCGCGGGGGTTTAGAGCCCTCTTAATTCAAATTTTACCACTTTTTCAACAAGAAATTGTAATTTCAGAAAGAAGTGGCAAGAAAGTGCATAGTTACCAATATTTTTATTTCAAGGTAAATTAGTGACTTTGTGAACTTTTTAATCATTGCTGCCATTATGTCATATTTGTAACTCAAACTGCTGATTTCAGGCATTGCCTGAAATTTTTACCTACTAACCAGTTAAATTGGAAACATTTTATCTCACAAAGACGATAAAACACATATCACTCAGTGACTTCATTCGGATCTCCGGTGCAATATGACTAATTGAGTATGGACGAGATTTTAATTTAAAGACATATGTTATTTGTATAATGATTAACTTGGATGGATTGAAACAATTAAGCAATATTTCAAAGATATAAATATAACTTTTCAGTTGTTTAATGATTGAAGAAGCGACCAGTGGTTTCAAAAGATTTCACTAACCATATTTCTGTTTCTATCTACAGTTTACAATTTATACTGTTTTCCTTTCTTTTCAATTTATACTAAGCTTAAATTTAGTAAGAAAAAATTACATTGGTCTGCTTGTAAGATATTTCTTACAAAGAGTTTTAAATTTATCAAGAATATTTTCATTTTTATCATATTAAGAAAATTATTAATAAGTTTTCCTACGATGTAAGTTTATTTGAGTATGAGTAGCAAAGTTCTGTCTAACAGTTTTGAAATATGCATAGATTTTGGCAAATAAATAGATTTGGAATTGTATTTTGTAAATAGTTTTGTATAGACTATAATTGGAAGCTTCTTTATAATTGGAAAAGCTTTATATTATGAAATCTCACTTAGCTGTTAAGCTTTGTGCAAATGACATACCTCTTTCATCACCCGCGATCACTCGCGCTACGGAAGGTTACGCGATCGCTCACGTGGTGTGAATATTTCTCTATTTTTAGAACGCTTGAAAAATTGCAATATATTGTATTTAACTTATATAATTACACTGTTATATACTAATTATGTACCTTAAGTTACTTATTAAGCTTGAATATATTAAAAAGAATGAAAATGAAACGCTAGTACTTACTTTTTTTCTCTTTTATTCTGTACAGAGAATTATTTTTGAAAACAAGTATACATTATAAAAAAAAGTAAAAAGCTGCAATCAGTTCATACTATTACTCACTATCGTCACTGACGTAGCAGCTGGCACATACGACGTTGGTTTTTTTACATGTTCTTTACATAATAGTTTCTTGCAGCCGACACATCGATTTTGAGTGTATCTGTTTTTCTTAGCAGGACAGATGTCACATTTAGCCTTTGCACCCTCTCTACGATGACTCTGAGTAGATGAACTTCCTGTAATCTTCTGGATTTTTGTTCGTAATGGAACTGACAAGCTCAGAATGGATGCCCTCTGATCAATTTGGAGTTTTATTAGGTGTTTAGCAAGTTCTTTTATAAAAATTCTTCTTTCAAGTTTTCTGGTTGTGTTAAAATGGTACAATGTTTGGCCGTTGATTGTTGCCAGGTTTAAAAGACCACAAAAAACAGTGAAAGGCCACCTGTTACTTAACTCTTGTGACGGAGTATTCACTTTTCATTCTGTCAACAACGTCAATGCCACTTTTTGTTTCATTATAAAACGTTATGATATCTGGGCTCGCCTGTAGAGGAATCAATTGCGTCGTCTTTGTGCATTGTTGAGAGCATGATGACATTTTTCTTGGTTTTTTTGTCAGGAATGTATGACAATATGGTACATTGATTGGGTTGTCTTCCGTAGGCAAATATACTACTGCTTCTCGGATGACCTTTTATGTTAGTTATTTCATGTGGTAATTCGGACTTGATTTTTCTTACTGTTCCTACAACTGTAGTCCGGCAATTAGTGTACAGGTCATTGGCCAAGGGAACCGATGTATAAAAATTATCCATTGTAAGGTTCCGACCTGCATTTAGTATAGGCTGGGCTACTCTCTTTACTACGGATTGTACATCGTTATCAATTTTGAATTGTCCATTAGGCTGCGTTCCAGCATAAATTTCCATGTTAACGGTAAAGAAGGTCTTAGCATCTGAAACTGCGTAGATTTTTATTCCATACTTTGAAGGCTTGTTTGTGATGTACTGTCGAAAACGACAGCGGCCTCTAAAAGACTCAAGCATCTCGTCAATGGTACTAAATGCACCTACATTATATGAACCCTTACACTGATCTACAAATTATGTGAAAATGTCCCTTATGGGAGCCAAGTTGTCTAGCCTTTTTCTCTGTGGCCTGCTTGCTTTGTCATCAAAGCGTATTGCCTGAACGAGTGTGTGAAATCTCCTTTTCGACATTGTAGAGCTAAATATTTCCGGAGCTGTGCCATTGTCAGACCAAAGTTCGGCAGTGTTTAAATGTTTGCCTTTTTTTAGGCCTATTAGATACAATAACCCGAAAAAGCTAACATTTCTGTTTTATCTGTAAGAGGACAATCCCTTAGACCTCGGGAATAGTTGTTCTTCAATGAATCTAACTGCTGATTTGTACAAAATACAATTCTTTCTATTATATTATCTGTTACAAATACTTTCCAGCAGTCAACGATTTCTATTTTATCTTGATAACCTTGTTTTATACAAGGAAGTCTCTGCACAATATTTTGAGATGCTGTCCTAGTTTGTTTTGGTTTGTGTGCTTCCCACACTGTTCCATCTTTACCATAATAATATACGCCACTACTGTTGTTACGTACCTCATTTATGGTTCGAAATTCTTGTGGATTACCAGCCAAGGATCGTTCAGATTCTGCACCACTTTGTTCAGAGTTTGAATCATGTTCACTAAGACCGTCTGAATCGGAAACTACTCCACCATCAAAATCACTATTTTCTTCTTGAAGCCACGAAATAATGTTTTTTTCACGTTCTTCATTCATTTTTACAATTTATACAACTAAAAGCACTAATATATAAATATATACATTCTATTTACACTTTATTTACAAGAAAAGACACAAATTAAAAGATAACATGAGAATAATAAAAAAAGAATGGAACACTGATACTCGATATAACAATAGCGCGGTAACTCGCGTGGTGAGAAAAACCTTCTCCTGGACAGTGACGTGACCGCTCGCGTGGTGAGATTACTACTAGACGCGTGACAACGCTGTCTTCTCCCCTCCACTACAATACCCCCACTCCACCTATCGGCTCAGAACCATATTCGTATTATTTCGAATATAGTCTAGATAGATTACCTAGAAGGATTAAACTTCTTCTATTGTGTAATATAGTTAAATATTCAAACAAACAAATCCATTTCAGTGAAGTTTTTTCTCACCACGCGAGCGATCGCGGGTTAAAATTAATCTCATTCATACTTAGTCATATTGCACCAGAGATCCGAATGAAGTCACTGAGTGATATGTGGAAGTGCATTTCTGAAGTGTACCTCTTTAAAAGCATTTTGTGGATGATGACACTATAAATGTTGTCTGTTTCTAAATTGTGCAATAATTTTTATAGTTGATTGTTCGATTCAGTGTCATTTGAATCCTAGCTTGATGTTTATTATTTACATATTTCTCTATCAGCCGACAAAGTTGTTTCAAATGAGCTAATATTTGATCGACTTCAACTTGAGTAATTTGTTTTGATAAACAATAACTTTAATAATTAATTTAATTTTTTATTCAATTATTGATCAAGTCTAACAGGTAAAGAGTGTTCATTTTTACACAATTATGAAAACAGAGCCTTTGCACTTATTGGAACTTCAGTTTAGCAGGAACTTTACAAGTATGGACCAATGTTTTGTTGCATTTTCCTTTTCTAAGTGTTTTTAGGTTATGTCTTAGGCCATTCACTGTTGGACTTTCCATTCCTGAGATAGTTGACACAAACATTGGTATTTTATAGTAGAACTAGCTGAACCCAGCGGACGTTGTCTCGCCTTTCATTTTCATAAAAAGTAAACTGCAAAACAAATAATTATTTATTTTTTATTTTCACGTTTCACCACATGTTTTAATTACCGAGGAAAAAAGGTTAACACCAAATACAGACCACCTGATCAAGTAAAAGTAGTGTGTGCTACACTCTCAAGGTGAAATGTAGAACTACAATAAATCAAAACATATATAGTACTGTTGTTGTGAGAACTTCAATCTGCTTATGGCATGTGAAACTACATTAAACCACACAGTCATATGTTTTTTGTAAACAATTCAGATTCTCCATTTGAATAACATGGGATCTTTAGGAGCCCGTGGGGCGGGACCCTGTGGACGGATATGCATGAAACTTCACAGAAACCATCTCGGGAGTATACAGGACAACATCCTAAAGTTTCATGGCGATCGATTGGATGGTTTGGCAGCGCATAAACTTCAAACATATATATATATATAAACATCCTCTTTTATAAATATAGATTAATAGAAAATAATTTGAAGTAATAAAAGCTAAGTAAATTAAATAAAAAATGACAGCTGTTCAATGTGATGTGAGGTTCTTCATAAAATACTAGTTAAGTAGGTAGCAAACCCATGCAATTTTTAAAATTTTTTATGAAATTCTTAGAAATAATATATATTGTGGAACATTTTATTTATTTTGTCAATACAAATTCTTCCCTATTCCTTGACCAATTGGAAAGGTTGAGGTGCTGGTCAATTTTCCTCTGTAGTGGTAGTGTGCAATAAGGTCTTAA
>JAQJVL010007055.1:0-25747 GCA_035578905.1 Stictocephala bisonia | reverse complement strand
CATTGATGCAATAACTTCTTGAGCAAGCTGTGGTTTTGGATTTCTTTGAGAACTTGTAGATTTGGTTTAAATGTTGTGGCTATGAAATCCTTCTATATTGCTCTTGTGAGCACTATCTTGTGAGTACTGAAGCACTGTATGGTCACCCTACCAACTTGGTCGCATATGGACTTCAGAACATTCAGGATCTGCTTGTATTAAGATGGGTTTCAACTATGCTGTTTTACCATTAAACTTTGTGAGGTTGTGGGGTCTGGTTCATTAGAGAAGAGAGGGCTGATGTCAGATGTTCTGTACGACATTGCCTTGCAAGTCCTATAAGACCTGGTAAACGTGTCAAAAGATTCTGGACAGGAGCACGTCTATTCGCTGTGCGAGGAACCAACTGCCATTTTGTCACTCCTTCTTTCCCAAGAATGTACAAATTTGCTTGTGGGTCTTGCTGTACAGCTTCATCCTCACCATTTTGTTCCGTATCAGAATTTTCATAACGTTCTCCTGGTGCATCTTTGCTGCCTATATCAGATTCACCACCTACATTCTTCAAATTCAATATTGTCTTCACCATCATCCAACTGTAATTCACATACTGTGTTTATAACACAAGGATTTTCTAGGTTTAACATGTTCAATGCTGAAAGAGAACATAATTGCGCACCCCCAGGCTGAGTATAAAAGACTATCACATACTGTAGTACAGGCACCCCTCACACAAATATGACGGTATCTGAAAACGAAATACACCAAGACCGCCACAACAACAAGCAACACATTTCAAGGGCGAGCAGTGCATTGTTCCATGTGCACTGCCAGGGGCGCCATAAAAGCACTTCATTGATCAATGTAGCCCGCACGAAACGTGTTAATGGCCTAAAATATCCTGCCATAGCACTTTACACTAGGGAAATAACAAAATAGAACTAAACAGAAACAAAAAAAATTAACACCACTGGGCGCAATGTATCAATTTGATACAAACGTTTTCTGGCGCACAACCATTCCTGGTGACTGTCCGAGCTCGACTGTAGTGTAGTGAGGATGGCTGTAGAAAGGGACAAAAGGAGGTGGGCAACCCAACTGCGTAGTGGGAAATAAAATAAGAAATTTGAAGTGTTGTATCATTCTAACACAGTGCGCCCGAAGGAGGGTTAAAAAATACCTTACATTAAAAAAAATTACAGTTTTAACCTTGTGTTACATAGGCTACATCACTTAAAAAAAATATAAAAACAATCGATAGACGGCAAGAGAATAGCCAATTGATTCTCCAATACCTTTTGAAAACAATGACATTAATAGTCTCCAGTAAAATAAATAAATCCACAAGTACAGTACCAAAAATACTAAAAACATCTTCTACAAAATTTAGCATTTACCTGTGTAGACTGTAGCACTTTTTGACACAAACGCCGCCACGTCTATCATGTAGACGCTGTAGCACTCAAAGAGTTAATCATAATAAAATACATTTTATATCTTCATATTATAGTAATAGTTTAAACAATTCCAATAAAATTGTCTTGTAGTGGTGTTTACTTTCGCAATAATTTCTCTCAACAACACTTTTTTCCTTATAAAATGACATTTCAGCAGAAAACTGGATTTTTTTGTAAAATCTAGCAATAAAGAAATTTTGTATATTTGCGAGATTACTAGGTACTGTATAATACCAGGGAAGTTACTACTTCATTGCACTGACAAATTAATTCCACCACTTCTACACCTAATCAACACATCCATATCCACAAGTACAGTACCGAAAATACTAAAAACATCTCTAGTATACCCTAAATACAAAAAAATCTGACAAACATAACATAGAAAATTATCGACCAATTGCAATATTACCTACAATATCAAAATACCTAGAGAAAGCCATACATGGTCAAATAATGAATTATCTAAATACAAACAACAAATTACATATTCACCAACATGGTTTTAGAAATAGCAAATCCATAAATACAGCAGTCGCAGACTTTTTAAAATTCATCACTGAAAATTGGGAAAAGAAACAACACGTATCAGCAATATTCTTAGACCTAAAAGTCCTTCGATTGCCTAGACTGGAATATTTTGCTCAATAGAATAACTGAAATAGGTATTACTGGAGAAGCTAAAAGCTGGGTACAAAGCTATTTGACAAATAGAAGCCAAATGGTTGAAATAAAAACATTAGGGAAACTTTCAGATCCAAAGAAAAATTCATGACAAACGGTGTGCCACAAGGATCAGTCCTTGGTCCGCTCTTTTTTTTTAATTTACATAAATTCATTACCGACAAAACTACCAATATATTCTGAATGCATCATGTTTGCAGATGATACCACCCTGATAATATCAGGAAAAAATCAACAAGAAACACAAGATAGAATAAAAACAACAATGAAAAAAACAGAGGAAGAACTTAAATCTATTAAACTTGAAATCAATTACACAAAAACATACAACATTAATTTCACCCCAAAACTTACTCCATTACAAATCCAACAACCTGATAACAATGTACATAACAACCTTACAGTAAATAAAACAAAATTTTTAGGAATACAAATAGATAACTCACTTACATGGAACATTCATACTCAACAGCTCATAAAAAAGTTGTCATCAGCTCTCTATGCAATAAAACGGATAAGTACCATAGCAGGGAAAAACCAGCTCTTATAGCCTATCACTCTCTAATTGCTACCCACATAAAATTTGGATTAATTGCCTGGGGAGGTGCTTCGTACACACACATAGAACCGATATTAATATTGCAAAAAAAAGCAATTAGAATAATCAACCATTTGCCTACCAACACTCCTTGTAGACAATATTTTAAAGAAGAAAAAATTCTAACTGTGATCTCAATGTACATTCAAGACACAATATTATACGCCATACAAAAAAATGACAAAACAAGATCTGAAATACATAGCCATAACACAAGAAATAAAAACAATTTAGACATACCTTATAAAAGATTACAAAAAACACTAAATCAACCACAATATATAGGTATAAAGTTTTTTAATCATCTCCCAAACAACATAAAAATACCAAGACAAAACAAAACCCAATTAAAAAAATCTCTATTTGCATATTTAACAGCATATCCATGTTATACAAAAGAAGAATTCTTTAATATATACACAAACATATAAAATAACACATATAAACATGGATTGTAAGCTATCCTGTCCAACCATAGACTTGACCAATCCTGGTCCAATCTCTTTTCCATAGACTTGACCAATCCTGGGCTGTGCCCGAAGAAAACTGACATGCCCCCTGTCTTGAGGAGAGTGGTGGTGAAGAGGAAGGTAAAGGGGCATAAATACCCTTTGGCCTGATAGTAATTAGGCTTTAAATTTATCAAAATTATATAAATGTGAAAAAGACATTTGTTAAACAATTTAGTATCAATGTAACAGGGATATAATTTTACATTTCCCTTTTTTTATGACTCAAGAGGTTATACTATCAAAATACTCACCAGTAAAAGAGGAGACTTTTCCATTAGGAAGTCATTATGAATGTAAGCCAAAGCTTATCAATAATAACATTTATTTTCTGATGTGTTATGGTATTTTGTTTTTTAATGAGATCCGTCTCATTCAGACAGTATGTATTTATTATATTCTAAGTGCGAAGATAATCCGTCACTTACTAACCTTACAAAGGTATGATATAGGACTACTACTGATCTTACAAAAAGGAGGAGTAAACATAACCTCTATAACCGTCTGTTATAACAAACACCAAAAGCAAATCAGCATCAGCTTTGCTTGCTCACACCACTGTTAAAACTGAACTTATTATAAATAATTTTTTATCATATCATTAATATCTTACTTTTCTTATTACTGCAATTTATAATACTTTCTCTAGTCATTAGTCAATTATAGGATGTTTCTTTGTTCTATGACGTTCTTATTATTTCATTTCTGCTTAACAAAAATAAATCACTGCTGACACACTTTACTAATTTCGTAGCAGTGCTACCAACACCGTATCGAGCAATTCTTGAAATAGTTAGCTGAGTTAGATGAAATTGGATGAAAAAGCATTAATTCAACTGTGTGGTTTTATTTGATTTTAATTAAATTTAAGATTAAGCAGTTTTAGAAATCTTAATTATATTTTAAGCTGAAGATCTAAATAAGAAATGTCAAGACTTCAACTTCATTGATATGAAAGTTTACATCTTATTATAGTTTTAATTTAAATCGTTCCTTTAATAATCCTGTAGGTTAAGGTGAATGGAATGACTTCCAATTACACTAGTTACAAATTAAATGATTAAACAACCAAAACTTAAAATAACTTTAACTATTTAAATCGTTAATTGTGTTTAATTATTTAATACATTATAAAAGAGTTCGAAGGAATCTGTAAATAAATAATGGGTATACAGCACTAAATTATGATGTGATACCCATTATTTATTTTTCATGATACCAAATAAATGATGATACCAAATAAATCTCAATTTTATTTATGATACCAACGTTAAAGCCAATTTCATAATGTAAGCAACTAAGATGACTATTATTTGTTACAAATAATTACTAATTAATTACATTACCACTAATACAATAATATAATCACTAGGAGAGTCCCAAATACAGATCACGTCACGAAACTTAATGAAATTGAAAAAGTATACTAACTTGCAATATGCAGTAAAGATAATGAACAACAATAATATATTAAGACAGCAACAACAATAATAACATAAATATATATAATAAGACTATCAACATGCAATTACAAAAATATTATATCAAAACAGCAACAACAATAATAACACAAATATATATAACAAGACTATCAACAAGCGATAAAAAAGATAGTGTATCGAGATGAGACATTAATAACAAATAATGTATAACGGCTATCAACAAACAGTACATACTATAGATTAACATCATACTTTAACCACAAATCTAAATCTAATTATTGTTCTGAATTGTCTAAAAGAGTTTATGAAAATGTCGACCTTAAAAGAAACTCGATTACCGAGACGGAGAAACTGAGCTAGCGGACTATCTTGATCATAGGCAGTAGCTCTGACACGGCGACTGAAGAGATCAGTTTATTGTATCCCAGTAAACATCTGAAGTCATCTCGGCTAGCAGCTGTGGACACTGGTAATGATCTTTTACAGGGCTGCAACATCGGAAACATCTCTTCCAAGCTTCAGAGGATGTAGACCAAGTTCATCAGCTAGGAACTCCAAGGGAACATCACGATATTGTCAACCCAGCCTGACATCAACTAGCCTCGGGAATCTTCTTTGTACGACCTCTAGACGAGCCAAATGTCCTATAGTATAAGGAAATTAGACTGCAGAAACGTATCTAATTCTTGCCTAACCAGAGAACAATAAAGAGCCTTTAAAGTAACTGGATTGTTGATTCCCTTAGTTGAGCGTGTAATGAAGGCAATTAATATGTCAGTAGACATTGCTATGGTACTAATGTGGCCTCCAAAGCTCATGTTGTGGTCGAAAGTAACTCCAATGTTTCTGACATATGTGGTTTTAAGAACTGCTCGCCTTCCAAAAAGTAATTAAATATCAAAATTGAACAAGAGCGACAGAAAGTTATGATATTGCATTTTTAAGGGTTTATCTGCATTTTGTTTTTAGCACACCATGCCTCCACCCTCTCCAGACTCATTTGTTGCTGAACAGAGTCCAACGCAGAGCTGACTACTTTAAGAAGCTTCAAATCATCACCGAAATTTGATTCATCCACATCTATCTCATTCGACAGGCTTAAATTAATAAACAAGTTAAACAGTGGAGGTCCGAGGTGAGACCGTTGGGGAATACCAGATAATTGGATGAAATCACTTGACAACACGGATCCAATCCTTAAGGAAAGTCTACGATTGGTACAGTGGTACCTCGAACCAACAGAGCAGAGGCCCAATAATTTCATATCTCCTAAATTTTTAGACAAGTATCTAGTGATCTACCTTGTCGAAGGCCTTGGCAGAGATGACATACACTACACCAAGCTGTCGATTCGCTCTGAAAGCAGACAATACTCACTCTTCCATAGTCAACAGATTTGTCAGAATTTACCAATCGCTGGTTGCTACTTATAATATCACAGAAGAAAGTTTAGAGTTTATCCAGAACTAAACTTTCAAAGACCTTTCACATCGCTGAGGCCAGATCTTGGCAATGGGATAAAACATGCTCGAACTTGAACACTTGGGAAGGACACCTGATGTCAGAGATTCGCTGAAAAGATGCTGCAATGGCTGAGAGAGAAGACTGCTCCTAAACCTCAATAAAGAAGGTGGTATGTTGTCCGGGCCAGCTCCCTCGGAAATATCAAGCTTTAATAATATCAACCTAACGTCCTCTATTGTAGTGAAAAGAATGATAATAAAATCATTGGTATTATAGTGAAAAACTGGTTGGCAAGAAGATGGTTTAGAAAAAAATAGATTCAAAATGATGAGTGAAAACTTTGCACTTCTCTTTCTCCTCCTCCGTATAATTTACATTGAGATGCGTTCTATACGGCATGTCAATAGTCATATTTTTAGATTTAACAAAACTCCAAAACTAAACGAAGGTTTTGTGGATGGAGGGTTAGATGGAATGCTCTCTTCAACATGGAATATGTAATTAGAATAACAAACTTTGGAGAGTTCTTTGCATTATCGACGAATAGTAGTAAATTGGTAGTAGAAAATTGGATTTAATGACTGCTTGTACTTCCGATGGAATATTTTCTTCTCTATTGTCAGCTTTATCAATCAAGAGAACAATTTAGAACAGTAGGGGGTAACAAGAACCGTAATCGGACTGCACTGCAGCGCTGCTAATTCTAAAGTGACAGAGAGCTAATTGACTTTGACATTGAGATTCATTAATGAGTCCAACAGATTTAATTTAGCATTTAAAATATATCATAAGCAGCCTGCAAATTACATCTATTTAGATTTATAATAGTACTCCTCTTGAAGGTTGAATAATGTGGTACACAATGAATAAGTCCTTCTTTCTGTTGACAAAGAAGGACGATGGCGGTCAGGGAGAATAAGAGGATCGATAGCCCTTGATACTTGATGATTAGCTTCATTAATAAAAATAAGGTCCTTAAGATACCAGGTCAATAAGTTGCTCCTCTGAAATTGTTGACATTTTTGACCTGGTAAACATAATGACAAGCAGCCATATTAGACAACAACATCTCCGGTTCAGAATATAGAGGATCAACAGTGAAATCAGGCAAGTTGAAGTCACCTGAAAGCATTACCTGAACAGGATTATCTAAGGTGGAAAGTTCTTCACCGACAGAATCGGAATAGCGGAGGAAACATGAAAACGAATTACCAGGATGGATCTTTAATAATGACGTTATTCAGTCAAATGGAGTATCAAATTAAAGCTATTTTTCTTCTGAATCCAGATATACTATCAGATATACCCCCAAAAACAAAACCATACCAAAAATAAGTAATGTTAAATAAACTAACTCACCAAAGTGGGATATCAAATTAAAGGTATTCTTCTCTTGATTCCTAATAGAATACCAGATATTGAAAAGACTATGAGCATGAGCTCCACTGCCCCAAAACCAAAATTCAATGTCAGAAAGAACAAGTCCTGACAAGACCCTAGGCCTAGATCCACAAATGGGCCCGTAGCAGAGTATCTTGGTGAGGTCGTAGGCCAAGCTTCCCTATGAAACCGCAGACCGAGATCCACAAAGGGGCCAAAGGAAGAGTTCCCAGGAGAGACCGTAAGCCCAATTTCCCCTAATGAGCTTTAACGAGTTACGGGGTTTTCCCCTATTCACTCTAATATAAAAATACATTGGAATTACTCTCTGACATAAATGTTTACTCAATTCTGAGTGTCATACAATGTTCAACTTTGGACTGATTGCATATCTAACCATGTTGATTTAAATAAACCTTAAAGGTAAGGTCAAATATAAATTTTGAATAAATGTTGTCAGTATATATGAGTGAATGTTACAAACTATGGCCGACTATTCCTTATAAAGTGATATTAGTTAATAGCCAAAGACAATTGAACAGCATGTCAAGCTGAGAACGTTTAAGCTGATGAAGCCAACTTTATTGTGTTATTTAAGATGAGATGAGTGGTGTTTCTATATTAATTAATTACAGTATTATCATTTTTCTGTTTTGTTTATCTATGGAATCTACAGTTTAAACAAAATGAGTAAAAAACAACAGACATTAGAACTTTTTTTAAATAAAAGAACCAGCGACCGTGTCTAAGACCGATGAAGAAGCAGAATCTGAGTGTTTAATAAAAGCCTCCCCAGGCTGTTTAAAGTCTTGCAATGACGTAAGTAAACAAACTGATTCAGTTACTTTTCTTATGATGAAGGAGCCTACTCAAAAAAATTTGACCTTGGTAATATAGAGACGGGTCCATCGCACCCAATTTTGACTACATATCCACTTTCAGACATTAAACATTCAAAACGAGCTTTTACACCATTTTATTTTAAGAAATTTGAATGGCTAGAATACAGTATAAAAAAAGATGTTGTATTCTGTTACGCTTGCAGGATATTTTCTTCTAACAATAAAGAAGTATCTGTAACTGAAAAAGGCATAAGTAACTGGAAGAAGTTAGGGGGAAAATTAGAAAAACATGCGTCCAGTGAAAGTCACTTATTTTCCATGGTGAAGGGGCATAACTATAGAAAGCCAAAGGATACAATTGCTTCGGAAATATCATCATCTTATAAAGAGCTTATTTCTGAAAATCATGAATATTTTAAGCAAATTTTGGACCTTTTGTTATTTTTGGCCAAACAAGGAAAGTCTTTTCGTGGACACGATGAAAAAGAAACGTCAGGCAACAAGGGAAATTTTTTAGAGTTATGTGAATTATACTCAAAATATGATGCTGAATTCAAAGGAAAATATGAACGATATTTCAATTTAACAAGTCATGACTTTCAAAACGAAATTTTCGAAATTGTTACTGAAGAGGTTTTAAGTACAATAGTGAATGAAATAAACGACTCTGGATTTTATGCCTTAATGGTCGATGAAGCATAGTCACACAGAGTTTAACAATTGTGTATTTGTATAAGATATTTGTTTGAATCAGAAATTAAAGAAAGATTGCTAACAATGAAGGATGTTTCTCTAGATCGTAGTGCTGAGTCCTTAGCAAACATTATTTTGAACTACCTTAAGGAAGTAGGTATAACTGCTACTTTAATAGGTCAATCACATGATGGCGCGAGTGTAATGTCCGGAGTAAAGAATGGGCAACAGAAAATCATCAGGGATACCCATTCTCTCGCCATGTATGTGCACTGTTTAGCACGTAAGGTTAATTTGGTTCTTGTAAACTCTTGTGAAAGCAATAACTACAGTTGTTTCTTCTTTAATGTGATGTAGTCACTATATGAGTTTTTTTCTAACCCTGATATGCATGCGGAATACAAAATACTGTAAGAGGAGCTACAGATCAAAGTCAGTAGACATAAGGTGGCAGAGCGAGACCCACTCTCGGGCATCTTCGGCTCTCAGATTCAAGATGGCGATCACCTTCGGGCATCTTCGGGTCACGTGACCCAGTCCTACCAACCCCCGTGGGAATTTTCCCTTCCAAAATTTCCCTCCAGATTCCCAAATTTCCCTCACATTTCCCACATCATACTATATAAAATGCACTTTTTTCAAGATGGCGGCCTTTCCCTTGTTATACTATATAAAATGCACTCTTAACCTTTCCCATTTCATACTATATAAAATGCAAAAGATGGCGGCCATTTACATATGTACTATATAAAATGCACTTTTAAACTTCGATTATTACCGTCGGCTACCTTCGTACACTCTTAGCCTACGATATACGCGTCGGCTGCTGGTCTGGCGCGCATGTGCGGGGACTTGTGCTCGGTGGATTATTTCTTATATACATTATAACAAATGCGCACCTGGTGGCAAAGCTTAGCAATACTAAGCGCATCCATTCAGAAACATGACGCCTTCGGAAGAGAAGTCCCTGGTGGTAATTCCCCTTCCCAAATTTCCCTCAAATTCCCTCGTTATACTATATAAAATACACTCCTAACCTTTCCCATGTTATACTATATAAAATGCACTTTTCCCCAAGATGGCAGCCTTTCCCACCTTATACTATATAAAATGCTTTCGGGTACTTCCGGCGACTGTCGGCTACCTTCGTACGCTCTTAGCCTACGATGCACACGCCGTCTGCTGGTCTGGCGCACACCCAAATGCTACGCTCTGATTGGTTGCCTCCCTACTTTACAAGTAATCTTTCTCACACGCACTGTTAGCCTACCTATTTAAATTAATTTTTCTCAAATTTTAACAAATACACTGTTAACATGTACTCATACCTTCGGTTACTCATCTACGGCTTCCTTTAACAAACATTGTTACCTACATACTTCCGTTAAAAATATCTAATCACGGTTGGGTACATACTACTTCCGGTTAAATTCGTATCAAACACACCCAACATCCTCTAAACTTAACACGCTAGCTGAACACTCTTACCCTAGAGCCCTCATGCCTACCGGACTATCCAACCTAAATTACTTTAACTGTACTTACAAAGTCTACTGGTGGCCGGGCTTTACCACATCCGCTTCCGTTATTGGTCACAAGCTTCACATCTTAGTATAATATGTTTTCTTTCATTAACTATCATCATGTACTATAACAATTTCCTATTTTCGTCCACCTTTGCATGCGTGTACATGGTACCTAGGTTACATTACTTACTTTCAGTCACTTTCATTATCAATTCTGTGGACCCCCCCCCTCTACCTCACTTCCTATCAACGTTCCTATCCAGAACCCATCAGTCCCCCTACATAACGAAACTAGCACACCCACCTTCACTTCTTATACTCAAAAATTCCTTCCTTTGTACTATAGCGACACTCAAGGACTAATTCACTACCATTTCACAATCTGTATCTCACTGCCTCTGCTCGATGCACTGACAGTCCAATAGTTCTCGCGCACTTTTCTTATCGAAACCACTTCCGTTACCACAAACATTGTTTTACATCTCGTGTCTTGCACAATCTCTTTTAATAATATCGAACACTTAATTAACATTGTATATGATTCCTTCTGATCATTTATTAAAACAGTACTACACTGGATGACGTAATCGGAGTTTCAAGTCTGGACAGGCGCGTGATCCAAATGCTACGTTCTGATTGGTTGACCTTCCCCCTCCCCTCCCTCCCCTCCCCCTCCCCTCCCCTCCCTCATCCATCCCTACTTCACTGAACAACACAAGTAATCTTTCTCACTTCTGCTCTTGCGCTCACACTGATCAGACGTGTCTTCACTTTGCTCCTACTCGATATTAATTACTTTAACTTTATTCTTGTAATTTATATTTTGGACGCCGTTCTCTGTACGGTATTTCGAAAGTGATATACCAAGAGTAAGTTTCGTATACAGTATCAATATTCCTTGCGTTTGATTTGATTGACTAGAGTTTGAATATCCTTGTTTTTGAGCTTTTAATTCGATTTGAAGTACTATTAATATCATTTAATTTTATTTAATTACCAAATATGGAATCCTACGCCATAAACCACAACCTAGTCACCATATCCCGCCGGTTTGATACCACAGGAACTGACCTCCTTACCGTTCTTACTGAACATAAAAATAAAATTATTTCCGAAATAAATAACCACCTAAACAGGCTCGGGGGAGTAAAATGGTACATTTCGGTCCAAATTAAATTTTCCAAAATTGTTAACAACGAAGAAATCACAACAACACCTTTCTTTCACGGTAAAACCCGTCCTTTGCTACCTTCCGATTCTCTAGATATTCAGTATTCCGAGGCTACAGACAAAATTTTAGAAAGCGTGGGTAGGTGGGTTAGCCAGGGTAGTGGGTGGGTAATAGAAAATGTTTTACGACTCGATTTGTTTATTGTAAAATTTCAACCTTTGTACGCCTCTTCTTTCATACCCACCCCGAAAAAAATCTCAAACTCTATGCATGGAATTATAAATATTAAAAATGACGATCAAAAATGTTTCCTGTACTCTGTACTTGCCCAATTGTACCCAGACCGACATAGGCGAATAAGTTATTATAAATCGTTGGAAAATAATATAAACATATCTGGGATTAGCTATCCTGTCAAAATTACCGATTTAGATAACTTTGAAAAACTGAACCCTGCTATCTCTGTAAATGTATTTGGTTTTGAAAACGACGAAATTTATCCTTTACGTATAACCAAAGAAAAATTTAGAGCTCAACATGTAAACTTACTATTACTGACTACTGACACCATCTCCCACTACTGTCTGATTACAAACATGTCCCGACTTTTAGCTCACTTGACCAAACACGACCCAGCTTCATACTACTGTGACTACTGCCTACACAGATTTTCCTCCCAACTACGACTTACTAACCACTTACCTTTGTGTTCACCACACGGTGCACAAAAGACTAGACTACCAACTGACGACGAAAAATACATGTACTTTAAAAATTACACACTAACACACAAAGTCCCCTTCACTATTTACTGTGACTTTGAGTCCTTTGTCGTTCCAATCGACACAGCACTGAATGACCCTACTACTTCACACACGACCAACACTGCCCATCACGTCCCCTCTGGTTTTTGCTATGTAATTATTGACAGTGATGGCAAACCAGTAAAACAACCCAAAGTCTATAGCGGCCCCGACGTTGTAGATACTTTTCTAAATTGTTTGATTGTAGAGTCTAAAGAGCTCTTACCAATTATTCATAAAAACATTCCTATTAATATGTCTCCGCAAGACAAAATTGTTTTCAAAAATGCTACTACCTGTCACCTTTGTCAGAAACCTTTAGACGGAGACAAAGTGGCCAACCATAATCATTTAACGGGTGAGTTCTTGGGACCTGCCCACAATTCATGTAACTTAAACTACCAAGTACCTAAACACATTCCAGTCTTTTTCCATAACCTCAGAGGTTATGACTGCCACCACTTGATCCAAGGGCTAGGCAAATTCAAAAAAGAAAACCTGTCATGTATCGCTACAACCAGTGAGCGGTACATTTCAGTCACCCTTGAGTCACTTCGTTTCCTGGATTCTTTACAGTTCCTTAACGCCTCTTTGGACACACTCGTGTCCAACCTAGTTTCTGACGGGGCTTCCAAATTCAAAATTTTAGGGCAGTGTATGACCAACACTGAACTACTTCTACGCAAAGGCGTCTTTCCCTATACATACATGACAGACGAATCAAAATTCAATGACACTGAACTTCCTCCCAAGGAGGCGTTCTACAATGACTTGACCCAAACACCAATCACCGATGAAGACTACTTACACGCACAGACTGTGTGGTCAACCTTTGGTATGACCACTTTGAAACAGTACCACGACCTATACCTACTAACCGACGTACTGTTATTGGCTGATGTTTTTGAAAACTTTAGGACGACCAGTATGACGTACTACGACATTGACCCATGTAACGTCTACTCTGCCCCCGGACTGGCATGGAATTCCATGCTCAAAATGACAGACGTACGTCTTGAACTACTTACTGACATAGACCAACACCTCTTCGTTGAGTCTGGGATCCGGGGTGGTGTCTCCATGATACCTAACCGGTACGCCCAGGCCAACAACCCTTACCTACCCAACTTTGACAACACAAAACCCACCAACTACCTCCTGTACCTAGATTGTAACAATTTGTACGGGACCAGTATGTCCGATAGACTCCCAGAGTCTGATTTTAAATGGATCGACCCACAAGCCACTGACTTTACAAAAGTACCCGACGACTCCGACACTGGTTACATTTTAGAAGTGGACCTGCACTACCCTGACCACCTACATGACCTACACTCTGACTTTCCACTGGCCCCCGAACGAAAAGTAGTGACATACGACATGCTATCGACATACTGTAGGGACTTGCTAGACGAACTCGACTATAAACCTCCCAAGACTGAAAAACTACTGACTACTCTCTCTGACAAAACCAAGTACGTTGTACACTACCGCACTTTGAAACTGTACCTCGAACTTGGACTTGTACTGACTAAAATCCACAGAGTTCTTAGCTTTAAACAGTCCCCATGGCTAGCCCCATTTATTAACTTTAACACAGAAAAAAGAAAAGAAGCTAAAAACAATTTCGAAAAAGATTTTTTTAAGTTAATGAACAACGCCACATATGGTAAATCTTTGGAAAATGTTAGGTCGCGTATTGATTTTAAACTTGTAAATAACGAGAAACAATTGGTAAAATGGACAGCTAGTCCCAGACTCAAGACTTTCTTTGCTTACAATAAAGATATCGCGGGATTGGCTTTAAAAAAACAAACCATCTTCTTAAACAGACCCATTTATGTTGGATTTACTGTATTAGAAATTTCAAAATTAATAATGTATAACTTTCATTTCAACTGGGCAGTTACAAAGTATGGGAAAAACATAAAACTTTGTATGACTGATACTGATTCTCTATTTTACAATGTATATACTCCAGATGTCTATGCAGACATGAAAAATGAATTACACCTTTTCGATACCTCCGACTATCCACCTAGCCACCAATGTTATAGTGTAGAAAACAAAAAAGCGTTAGGAAAATTTAAAGACGAGTTAAATTCAAATCCAGCTAGGGAAATAATTGGCTTGAGAGCGAAATGCTACTCCGTTCTAAATTCAGATCTAGAGGAAAAGAAGGTAGCCAAAGGCGTCCCCCGAGTCGCGATAAAAAAACAACTAAAACATGAAATGTATAAAGACTGTTTGCTTAACCACACGTTAAAAACAACAGCAGCTCTAAATATCCGCAGTGACAAACATAACATTTACACACAAAATATTTCCAAATTATCTCTATCCCCCTTTGATGACAAACGTTACATCTTGGAAAATGGAATTGACACTTTAGCCTACGGACACTATTTAATTAACAAAAAACGAGCTTTAGAACACGACCATGATTACACAACTAAAAAACCAAAACTAAAATAAAAACGTACCTTACAAAATAAACACAACGTTCCTCAATCTATCCTCTCCATAACTGAATACCGCCACTCCCTTCCCCCACCACTCCTTCCTTTCCCACATCCTGTTCAACTTGCACTAATGGCGCCAATCCCACTACATCGGAACCTTTCTAAAATATTGGACAGTTTCTTTGTATATATGAAGATTTGTACATAACTTATCCGTAAATTTGTAATATTTGTAAATATTTGTAAATAACCGGGTCCTTTAGCAGTTTCAATGTACATGCAAAGTCTACGAGTAATACTTTGAGCAGTACCACACTGTTACAGGATGTGGCTCACCACATCAATCTTATCGCTTGTCTCACAAAGGCGAAATATCAGCTTGGTTCTTATTGTTAATAATATAAAGATTATATACTTCCAACTACTAAAAAAAAGCGATGGAATGAGATTGTAACCCATGGTTACTAACATGTCCGTAGAAACCCAATTTACGGCATTGGATGGGCTCAACCCGACCGTAGTGCAATGTAAAAACCTCGTACTGGACGAACCTTCTTCTTAATCACGGTAACTCCTACGCCAGGTAAGTAATGTTAAGTTAGTTTTAAGTAAACTCTTTTACCGTCAACCTTTAAAAAACAATCTGTAAAGTAAATTCTGTTATAATATGGACACTTTTGTGAGTTTACATAACTACAATTTATTAACGGATATCTCCAGCTCTGTGTGAATTTCTATAGAATACCGTACCATCGAGGTGAGGGCGGCCCAAATTCAATAAAAAATCGCCCGACTGTTCTCTAAGGCAGCTGTAAAACGCGTAAGACCTGAGGCGGTCCTGCAGCTTGGGGCTGGGTTAATCCCCGTAAGACCTCGAGTCGCAGTCCGGGCCCTCGTAAGGTACGTGTATGATTAAATGTTACACTCTATGGCTGGACAGCATCCGTAGGTCCTGTGTGTGAGGGAGAGTAACCTATAAAAAAAAAGAAAAAAACACAAAAACCTACTGTAAAAAACAGAATCAAAAAATAATAAAAACAAATTACAAATAAAAACCCCTTTGTAAGTCTGTACGTCACATTGAAAGGCTTCTCTAAGTAAAGTGATGTCTTTACTTACAGAGGGACCCAAAAAAAGTATAAAAAAATAAATACAAAAATAATAGCGGGAGGTAGCAATTTTGTTATGGAGTGGCTACCACCGTAGTGAGCGAGGTTGGGGCTCATTACACTAAAATACCCGTGGGGGATACCAGTCCTCTATCGGGCGCGTCCCATGGGAATTGGGCAATGCCCTTCAGTTTTGCCTTCAGCTTACTTGAGGGTAGTGAGGAATTAAATACTCACCGTGAAAAAAACTGGTTAAATCAAAAACATTAATAAAATCTGCGAGAAAGATCATGGTATAGTACAGAATCAGGAAGTGATCTTAGTACGATATGGTAAAACTTTCTATAAAAAGAGTAAATCCATCCAAAAGTAAGAAAAAAATCAAAGATACATACAAATTTCAGAAAAAGAGTCATTTTACATAAAAAATGTGTTGAAAAATGTTTCAAATCAAGGAACAAATACCATCATAGTACTCTCCAAACCCCTTAAAATTTAGTTAAAATGTCAATAAATAGGGTTATTTTTGTACAAAATATGTTATAATTCCCTAAAAGCATTAAAATTCAGTGTCATAACAATGATATTTGTTCTAAACATTAAAAAACCTTTAAAATTATCTAATAGACTCTTTATAAACTTAGTTTGTGCTCAAATCAACACACAAAAGACCAAACACAAACTCTACATATAAGACTCTTGGTTGGCCACCCACCTACTCAACATACAACAACTCTGATAGATCATCCACCTAACTATTACATAAAACCTTTGATAGACCACCAACACACATGAACAACCTACCTACGTAACATCCAACACTCTTGACTTACCGCCCACCTACTCAACACACAGAGAGACTACGTAACTAACCATTACATAAAACCTCAGATTGACACCCAACATTCATGGAAGACCTACCTACCAAACATACAACTTGACTGTCCACCCACCTACACATCACACATTTCTCTTGATAGTCCAATCACCCTCCCATAAAAAGACTCTTGTCAGACTATTTACTTAACATACAAGACACCACACACTCTACATCAACCATCTACCTACTCAACACACAAAGACCAACCACACACTCTACATATAAGACTCTTGGTTGGTCACTCACCAACCCAACATATAACACCTCTGATACACCATTCACTTGAACATAACATAAAACCTTAGATTGACACACATCATTCATGGTAGACCTACCTACCAAACATACAACTTGACCGACCACCCACCTACACATCACACACAGTACTCTCGATAGATCACTTAACTACCTATTACATAAAGCCTCCGATTGACTCACAGTCCTAACATTCATAAACAACTAACCTCCCAAACATACGACTCAACCACCAACAAAAAACAAGACTTCACGTATAACCACCCATTTAACATACAAGACCAACCACACACCATACAATCATGACTTAACATGAACAACCCACCTACCACCTACTCAACATTCTACACTCTTGACTAACCACCCACCTACTCAACACACAGATAGACTACGTAACCATCCATTACATAAAACCGTAGATCAACACCCAACATTCATGGATGACCTACCTACCAAACACACGACTTGACTACCTTCCCAAAGCATAAGACTTTTGAAGGACCACCTACCAAACATACAAGAACAACCACACACCTTACAGGCATGACCTAACAGTCCACCCACCTACTCAACATATAACACCTCTGATACACCATCCACTTGAACATTACATAAAACTTGTGATATTCCACACAATCACCAAACACACATGACTTAATAGACCAATCCACCTACCTTTGCACACACAATTCCTTAGGACACACCCTACACCCACCACTCATCCTACAGACAAAACTCCTAGAGAACTACCCATCCACCATAAAAACACTATTGCTTCATATAATCATGTTTTAAAATAACATTATTACACTGTAAGATAGGTTTAATATAGCTAAAGACCTAAGGGTTTCCTAAAATTCTCTTTTCTCTAGAAATATGAGAGCCGTTGGTGGAAAACATCCAAACTAAATATAGAAAATAAGAATTAGCTAGTAGTTTCATATAAATTCTGCTATACAACTAAAAAAATATGAGAAAAAGTTGGGTTAAAAAACAATGAACATAGAAAAAGTTGGGTTTAAAAACAATGAACACAGAAAAAGTTAGGTTAGCAAACATCCGAAAAGTAAGGCTAGCAAACAACCGAAAGGTTGATTGGTAGCCTTACTTTTCCGAAAAGTTGTTAAAATTAACAAGAGTAAAAAAATGTCCCATTTTTTGAGTTTTGGTAATTTTAACTGAACTTTTCGGATGTTTGCTAACCTAACTTTTTCTGTGTTCATTGTTTTTAAACCCAACTTTTTCTATGTTCATTGTTTTTTAACCCAACTTTTTCTCATATTTTTTTAGTTGTATAGCAGAATTTATATGAAACTACTAGCTAATTCTTATTTTCTATATTTAGTTTGGATGTTTTCCACCAACGGCTCTCATATTTCTAGAGAAAAGAGAATTTTAGGAAACCCTTAGGTCTTTAGCTATATTAAACCTATCTTACAGTGTAATAATGTTATTTTAAAACATGATTATATGAAGCAATAGTGTTTTTATGGTGGATGGGTAGTTCTCTAGGAGTTTTGTCTGTAGGATGAGTGGTGGGTGTAGGGTGTGTCCTAAGGAATTGTGTGTGCAAAGGTAGGTGGATTGGTCTATTAAGTCATGTGTGTTTGGTGATTGTGTGGAATATCACAAGTTTTATGTAATGTTCAAGTGGATGGTGTATCAGAGGTGTTATATGTTGAGTAGGTGGGTGGACTGTTAGGTCATGCCTGTAAGGTGTGTGGTTGTTCTTGTATGTTTGGTAGGTGGTCCTTCAAAAGTCTTATGCTTTGGGAAGGTAGTCAAGTCGTGTGTTTGGTAGGTAGGTCATCCATGAATGTTGGGTGTTGATCTACGGTTTTATGTAATGGATGGTTACGTAGTCTATCTGTGTGTTGAGTAGGTGGGTGGTTAGTCAAGAGTGTAGAATGTTGAGTAGGTGGTAGGTGGGTTGTTCATGTTAAGTCATGATTGTATGGTGTGTGGTTGGTCTTGTATGTTAAATGGGTGGTTATACGTGAAGTCTTGTTTTTTGTTGGTGGTTGAGTCGTATGTTTGGGAGGTTAGTTGTTTATGAATGTTAGGACTGTGAGTCAATCGGAGGCTTTATGTAATAGGTAGTTAAGTGATCTATCGAGAGTACTGTGTGTGATGTGTAGGTGGGTGGTCGGTCAAGTTGTATGTTTGGTAGGTAGGTCTACCATGAATGATGTGTGTCAATCTAAGGTTTTATGTTATGTTCAAGTGAATGGTGTATCAGAGGTGTTATATGTTGGGTTGGTGAGTGACCAACCAAGAGTCTTATATGTAGAGTGTGTGGTTGGTCTTTGTGTGTTGAGTAGGTAGATGGTTGATGTAGAGTGTGTGGTGTCTTGTATGTTAAGTAAATAGTCTGACAAGAGTCTTTTTATGGGAGGGTGATTGGACTATCAAGAGAAATGTGTGATGTGTAGGTGGGTGGACAGTCAAGTTGTATGTTTGGTAGGTAGGTCTTCCATGAATGTTGGGTGTCAATCTGAGGTTTTATGTAATGGTTAGTTACGTAGTCTCTCTGTGTGTTGAGTAGGTGGGCGGTAAGTCAAGAGTGTTGGATGTTACGTAGGTAGGTTGTTCATGTGTGTTGGTGGTCTATCAAAGGTTTTATGTAATAGAATAGTTAGGTGGATGATCTATCAGAGTTGTTGTATGTTGAGTAGGTGGGTGGCCAACCAAGAGTCTTATATGTAGAGTTTGTGTTTGGTCTTTTGTGTGTTGATTTGAGCACAAACTAAGTTTATAAAGAGTCTATTAGATAATTTTAAAGGTTTTTTAATGTTTAGAACAAATATCATTGTTATGACACTGAATTTTAATGCTTTTAGGGAATTATAACATATTTTGTACAAAAATAACCCTATTTATTGACATTTTAACTAAATTTTAAGGGGTTTGGAGAGTACTATGATGGTATTTGTTCCTTGATTTGAAACATTTTTCAACACATTTTTTATGTAAAATGACTCTTTTTCTGAAATTTGTATGTATCTTTGATTTTTTTCTTACTTTTGGATGGATTTACTCTTTTTATAGAAAGTTTTACCATATCGTACTAAGATCACTTCCTGATTCTGTACTATACCATGATCTTTCTCGCAGATTTTATTAATGTTTTTGATTTAACCAGTTTTTTTCACGGTGAGTATTTAATTCCTCACTACCCTCAAGTAAGCTGAAGGCAAAACTGAAGGGCATTGCCCAATTCCCATGGGACGCGCCCGATAGAGGACTGGTATCCCCCACGGGTATTTTAGTGTAATGAGCCCCAACCTCGCTCACTACGGTGGTAGCCACTCCATAACAAAATTGCTACCTCCCGCTATTATTTTTGTATTTATTTTTTTATACTTTTTTTGGGTCCCTCTGTAAGTAAAGACATCACTTTACTTAGAGAAGCCTTTCAATGTGACGTACAGACTTACAAAGGGGTTTTTATTTGTAATTTGTTTTTATTATTTTTTGATTCTGTTTTTTACAGTAGGTTTTTGTGTTTTTTTCTTTTTTTTTATAGGTTACTCTCCCTCACACACAGGACCTACGGATGCTGTCCAGCCATAGAGTGTAACATTCAATCATACACGTACCTTACGAGGGCCCGGACTGCGACTCGAGGTCTTACGGGGATTAACCCAGCCCCAAGCTGCAGGACCGCCTCAGGTCTTACGCGTTTTACAGCTGCCTTAGAGAACAGTCGGGCGATTTTTTATTGAATTTGGGCCGCCCTCACCTCGATGGTACGGTATTCTATAGAAATTCACACAGAGCTGGAGATATCCGTTAATAAATTGTAGTTATGTAAACTCACAAAAGTGTCCATATTATAACAGAATTTACTTTACAGATTGTTTTTTAAAGGTTGACGGTAAAAGAGTTTACTTAAAACTAACTTAACATTACTTACCTGGCGTAGGAGTTACCGTGATTAAGAAGAAGGTTCGTCCAGTACGAGGTTTTTACATTGCACTACGGTCGGGTTGAGCCCATCCAATGCCGTAAATTGGGTTTCTACGGACATGTTAGTAACCATGGGTTACAATCTCATTCCATCGCTTTTTTTTAGTAGTTGGAAGTATATAATCTTTATATTATTAACAATAAGAACCAAGCTGATATTTCGCCTTTGTGAGACAAGCGATAAGATTGATGTGGTGAGCCACATCCTGTAACAGTGTGGTACTGCTCAAAGTATTACTCGTAGACTTTGCATGTACATTGAAACTGCTAAAGGACCCGGTTATTTACAAATATTTACAAATATTACAAATTTACGGATAAGTTATGTACAAATCTTCATATATACAAAGAAACTGTCCAATATTTTAGAAAGGTTCCGATGTAGTGGGATTGGCGCCATTAGTGCAAGTTGAACAGGATGTGGGAAAGGAAGGAGTGGTGGGGGAAGGGAGTGGCGGTATTCAGTTATGGAGAGGATAGATTGAGGAACGTTGTGTTTATTTTGTAAGGTACGTTTTTATTTTAGTTTTGGTTTTTTAGTTGTGTAATCATGGTCGTGTTCTAAAGCTCGTTTTTTGTTAATTAAATAGTGTCCGTAGGCTAAAGTGTCAATTCCATTTTCCAAGATGTAACGTTTGTCATCAAAGGGGGATAGAGATAATTTGGAAATATTTTGTGTGTAAATGTTATGTTTGTCACTGCGGATATTTAGAGCTGCTGTTGTTTTTAACGTGTGGTTAAGCAAACAGTCTTTATACATTTCATGTTTTAGTTGTTTTTTTATCGCGACTCGGGGGACGCCTTTGGCTACCTTCTTTTCCTCTAGATCTGAATTTAGAACGGAGTAGCATTTCGCTCTCAAGCCAATTATTTCCCTAGCTGGATTTGAATTTAACTCGTCTTTAAATTTTCCTAACGCTTTTTTGTTTTCTACACTATAACATTGGTGGCTAGGTGGATAGTCGGAGGTATCGAAAAGGTGTAATTCATTTTTCATGTCTGCATAGACATCTGGAGTATATACATTGTAAAATAGAGAATCAGTATCAGTCATACAAAGTTTTATGTTTTTCCCATACTTTGTAACTGCCCAGTTGAAATGAAAGTTATACATTATTAATTTTGAAATTTCTAATACAGTAAATCCAACATAAATGGGTCTGTTTAAGAAGATGGTTTGTTTTTTTAAAGCCAATCCCGCGATATCTTTATTGTAAGCAAAGAAAGTCTTGAGTCTGGGACTAGCTGTCCATTTTACCAATTGTTTCTCGTTATTTACAAGTTTAAAATCAATACGCGACCTAACATTTTCCAAAGATTTACCATATGTGGCGTTGTTCATTAACTTAAAAAAATCTTTTTCGAAATTGTTTTTAGCTTCTTTTCTTTTTTCTGTGTTAAAGTTAATAAATGGGGCTAGCCATGGGGACTGTTTAAAGCTAAGAACTCTGTGGATTTTAGTCAGTACAAGTCCAAGTTCGAGGTACAGTTTCAAAGTGCGGTAGTGTACAACGTACTTGGTTTTGTCAGAGAGAGTAGTCAGTAGTTTTTCAGTCTTGGGAGGTTTATAGTCGAGTTCGTCTAGCAAGTCCCTACAGTATGTCGATAGCATGTCGTATGTCACTACTTTTCGTTCGGGGGCCAGTGGAAAGTCAGAGTGTAGGTCATGTAGGTGGTCAGGGTAGTGCAGGTCCACTTCTAAAATGTAACCAGTGTCGGAGTCGTCGGGTACTTTTGTAAAGTCAGTGGCTTGTGGGTCGATCCATTTAAAATCAGACTCTGGGAGTCTATCGGACATACTGGTCCCGTACAAATTGTTACAATCTAGGTACAGGAGGTAGTTGGTGGGTTTTGTGTTGTCAAAGTTGGGTAGGTAAGGGTTGTTGGCCTGGGCGTACCGGTTAGGTATCATGGAGACACCACCCCGGATCCCAGACTCAACGAAGAGGTGTTGGTCTATGTCAGTAAGTAGTTCAAGACGTACGTCTGTCATTTTGAGCATGGAATTCCATGCCAGTCCGGGGGCAGAGTAGACGTTACATGGGTCAATGTCGTAGTACGTCATACTGGTAGTCCTAAAGTTTTCAAAAACATCAGCCAATAACAGTACGTCGGTTAGTAGGTATAGGTCGTGGTACTGTTTCAAAGTGGTCATACCAAAGGTTGACCACACAGTCTGTGCGTGTAAGTAGTCTTCATCGGTGATTGGTGTTTGGGTCAAGTCATTGTAGAACGCCTCCTTGGGAGGAAGTTCAGTGTCATTGAATTTTGATTCGTCTGTCATGTATGTATAGGGAAAGACGCCTTTGCGTAGAAGTAGTTCAGTGTTGGTCATACACTGCCCTAAAATTTTGAATTTGGAAGCCCCGTCAGAAACTAGGTTGGACACGAGTGTGTCCAAAGAGGCGTTAAGGAACTGTAAAGAATCCAGGAAACGAAGTGACTCAAGGGTGACTGAAATGTACCGCTCACTGGTTGTAGCGATACATGACAGGTTTTCTTTTTTGAATTTGCCTAGCCCTTGGATCAAGTGGTGGCAGTCATAACCTCTGAGGTTATGGAAAAAGACTGGAATGTGTTTAGGTACTTGGTAGTTTAAGTTACATGAATTGTGGGCAGGTCCCAAGAACTCACCCGTTAAATGATTATGGTTGGCCACTTTGTCTCCGTCTAAAGGTTTCTGACAAAGGTGACAGGTAGTAGCATTTTTGAAAACAATTTTGTCTTGCGGAGACATATTAATAGGAATGTTTTTATGAATAATTGGTAAGAGCTCTTTAGACTCTACAATCAAACAATTTAGAAAAGTATCTACAACGTCGGGGCCGCTATAGACTTTGGGTTGTTTTACTGGTTTGCCATCACTGTCAATAATTACATAGCAAAAACCAGAGGGGACGTGATGGGCAGTGTTGGTCGTGTGTGAAGTAGTAGGGTCATTCAGTGCTGTGTCGATTGGAACGACAAAGGACTCAAAGTCACAGTAAATAGTGAAGGGGACTTTGTGTGTTAGTGTGTAATTTTTAAAGTACATGTATTTTTCGTCGTCAGTTGGTAGTCTAGTCTTTTGTGCACCGTGTGGTGAACACAAAGGTAAGTGGTTAGTAAGTCGTAGTTGGGAGGAAAATCTGTGTAGGCAGTAGTCACAGTAGTATGAAGCTGGGTCGTGTTTGGTCAAGTGAGCTAAAAGTCGGGACATGTTTGTAATCAGACAGTAGTGGGAGATGGTGTCAGTAGTCAGTAATAGTAAGTTTACATGTTGAGCTCTAAATTTTTCTTTGGTTATACGTAAAGGATAAATTTCGTCGTTTTCAAAACCAAATACATTTACAGAGATAGCAGGGTTCAGTTTTTCAAAGTTATCTAAATCGGTAATTTTGACAGGATAGCTAATCCCAGACATGTTTATATTATGTTCCAACGATTTATAATAACTTATTCGCCTATGTCGGTCTGGGTACAATTGGGCAAGTACAGAGTACAGGAAACATTTTTGATCGTCATTTTTAATATTTATAATTCCATGCATAGAGTTTGAGATTTTTTTCGGGGTGGGTATGAAAGAAGAGGCGTACAAAGGTTGAAATTTTACAATAAACAAATCGAGTCGTAAAACATTTTCTATTACCCACCCACTACCCTGGCTAACCCACCTACCCACGCTTTCTAAAATTTTGTCTGTAGCCTCGGAATACTGAATATCTAGAGAATCGGAAGGTAGCAAAGGACGGGTTTTACCGTGAAAGAAAGGTGTTGTTGTGATTTCTTCGTTGTTAACAATTTTGGAAAATTTAATTTGGACCGAAATGTACCATTTTACTCCCCCGAGCCTGTTTAGGTGGTTATTTATTTCGGAAATAATTTTATTTTTATGTTCAGTAAGAACGGTAAGGAGGTCAGTTCCTGTGGTATCAAACCGGCGGGATATGGTGACTAGGTTGTGGTTTATGGCGTAGGATTCCATATTTGGTAATTAAATAAAATTAAATGATATTAATAGTACTTCAAATCGAATTAAAAGCTCAAAAACAAGGATATTCAAACTCTAGTCAATCAAATCAAACGCAAGGAATATTGATACTGTATACGAAACTTACTCTTGGTATATCACTTTCGAAATACCGTACAGAGAACGGCGTCCAAAATATAAATTACAAGAATAAAGTTAAAGTAATTAATATCGAGTAGGAGCAAAGTGAAGACACGTCTGATCAGTGTGAGCGCAAGAGCAGAAGTGAGAAAGATTACTTGTGTTGTTCAGTGAAGTAGGGATGGATGGGGGAGGGGAGGGGAGGGGGAGGGGAGGGAGGGGAGGGGGAAGGTCAACCAATCAGAACGTAGCATTTGGATCACGCGCCTGTCCAGACTTGAAACTCCGATTACGTCATCCAGTGTAGTACTGTTTTAATAAATGATCAGAAGGAATCATATACAATGTTAATTAAGTGTTCGATATTATTAAAAGAGATTGTGCAAGACACGAGATGTAAAACAATGTTTGTGGTAACGGAAGTGGTTTCGATA
>JAQJVL010007054.1:0-25750 GCA_035578905.1 Stictocephala bisonia | reverse complement strand
AAACCGTTCATTGTGTCATACTAACAGACACTCCCTTACCTGTTGTCAGGTAAATGTGATAGCTGACGACCCTTTCTTTCCCCCCTGTACTTTTAAATAACAGAGGAAAGCCCTAACTTTATTTATGGAATGAGATATTCCAGTTAATACATTTGTGTGCCTAATTGTTAATGAGGAACGGCTGTATCCATGTGTAATGCAGACCTAATACGAGTAATACTGATTACTTAGAAATTCCTGTCACCATTTGAAACATTTTTTGGATTCCTCTACTTAATATTAATAATGTAAATAAATTAAATGTGTATTCATATATAACAGGCGTTTCTAATACTAAATAAACTTTGGACACACATTTAATTTGACATAAAAACCATAAACCATAAATCTACGGTCCAAAAATGTACCATGTTGATTGCATGTTGTAACAATTATTTATTGAATTAAAAATATTTACTTTGCATTCTCTATACATTTTTCAGTGTCTCATGTACTTGAGGGCTAATTTAGACAAAATACATACAAGAAGCTCCATTCATTCTCACAATACTAGATCTGCAAATTTAATTAATTTACCACAAAATAGGCTATTAAAAAGTGAAAGAAATCCCATGATTATATCAAGCAGATTAATGAATAGGTTGCCCGATACAGTCAAGAAATTAGAAAATGATAAATTTAAAGTCTGTGTCATAAATTTTTTATTAAAAAATCCGTTCTATAAAGTGGAACAATTTTTGTCTAAGAATTGGTCTGAATTAGATTTTAACATGACCTGACGCTCTCCAAGAATCTTTTGTTACTTTTTGTTAAATATATGTTTAAGTAAAATAATTATCATTGTAATTATCATTCATTGTAATCATTGTAATGTCCATTGTGTTGTTTATGTTAGCCCTGTTGTAATTTTCTAAAATGCTATTTTGATGAAAATATTTACTAGTACGGTAGTACTAAATTGCTGATATTTATATTATAGGGCCTACTGTAATCTTAAAATAATCCATTAGCTTAAGTTATCTTTATGTAAACAATGTCTTGTGTATTGATAGATTTATCTCATAGTTACATGACTGGCCTATGTATTCTATGGAATATCCTGTGGCGAATAAAGTATTCTATTCTATTCTATTCTATTCTATTCTATTCTATTCTAATATTTAACTAAAAAAGAATTAAGTGGGGACACTTACAAGACCGAAAGGTCACTTAAGTGACTAGCATAAGATAATATCTAATTTTTTTTTTTTTTAATAATATCTTCTAATGTGTAATTTTTGAAAGTAAATGTCACTATTCCTGTATATTTAATTTTTTTTATTAATTAGGCTTTTCATTTTAAAAGACAAAATGATCAGACTTTGGGAAAGAAATGTATCATTAATAAAGAATATTAACAAAGTTACGTTTATTTTTACAAATTATAATTTACCAATAACAATTAAGAAGCGTTGTCTACTTGCCACTTGTGAATTGTCCTTTGTTAATTTACTCTGATATTCAAAATACTTTTAACAGATTCAACTCCATTTTCTCTCCTCCTGGCAACGGATAGAGGCGTGGAAATGTTCCTAGAGAACACAACAACACTTCGAGTGGCTCACACAAACTATTCCCAGTCCAAATATGTGGACTACATATACACCGAAGACATGATAGTCTCAATTATAAATTTTGCAATACTAAGGTAAACTTGTGTTGTTTTCATTTATGCACGTCATTATACTATACATAGCTAATTTATTATAATTAATACTGACTGAATCTTTGATTGTAATATGCTATTTCCCCTCTTCCGATATTTCATTTTATTTTAATCAAACCATTTTCTTTGCAACTAAATAAATACATATAAAATTTTTTTTCAGTAAATAGTATATTAAAACGAGTGTTACCGATCGGGTGTAATAAAAAGGGGGTTGGTTAAATATTTAATGTAGTTATATATTGAAAAAGAGTTTGGAGATTAAAAGGTTGACTTTAAAAAAAACAACTCATTTTAAGTTGATGTAAGGAACTAATGTGCACAACCATAATGCAAATTATTTTCTGATCTTTTTAAGAGGGAAATAGAAAGGCGATTGAGAAAACAGTATAATAAACAGAAAACTGGAAAAAATTATAAGATATACTAGAACTATTTGACTTTCAACTACAGAAACAAAATTCCACCGGATAAATCATGTCCTTCATAAGTTTGGTTTGAAATAAAAATTTACTGTAATTTACTCAAGGCAGGTTTTAATACAAATAATATTTTTGGTGGCCTAAATCTAAAGAGGCGAGACATATTAAACGAAGGGTAATAAACCAAACAAGACATCCTAATTGCTCTTAGCAAGTGGCCTGGCAGCATAAACTACCTCAGTAAGAATCTATATCAGTGTCACGACCGCCGAATTTTATGTTTTTCATTTTCACTTTGTATTCAAACATCTTAAAAGTCATAAAATTATTTTTTATTACCTTAATAAAATCTCATATTTACTTATTAAATATTAAATTGTAAAACCATTATTTATTTTGAAGCCTGCATTGATTATAGTTATATTGATAAAGGTCACTTACCTAAGCAATCTATCTGAATTATTTGAATATAAATTATTTCAAGCCATTTAACTCATTATCAGTCTCATAAGAAACATATAAATTCTAAATATATCAAATTAAATTTTGCACCTAAACCTACCTATCGTACGCCTTGAAGAAAACTCCCAACCTCCCTCCCACCCAACGTGCTTACTTATGACGTTTATTTACGTTGGACGGGTATGCTCACAGAGAGTAAAAAAACAGAGGTCGTTTATTTATTACCACAGCGAACGACAGTGGCAGTTATACATAACTAATGTACATCATTATAAATCTCTAGTAATAATTACTGCACATATCTTCGAAATTTGGGAAGTAAAGGGTGGGACTGACAAGGAGCTGGACCTGCTATGCACTATTAAATGCGATTTCTGTTCTTTCATTCTCTGTGGTGTGCATGAATCAAGGACTAATTTCTGTAAACTACGATTACACTTCTCTGACCAAGGTGAGTCAAATAAAAAAGTTACATTCGTAGGCTAAAGGCTTGCAACTTCTCAATATTTATTACAATACAAAAGTAACTATGGGTTTGCAATATCGTTTTAAGCAACCATATGTATTACAAGTTTTTTTTTGGTTGTAGACCTATCAATATTGATCTAGCCAAGTTAAAATTTTGTTTTACTAATAAGCCTGATAACATTATTCAAGTACACAAAATATCTAATTTTCATTTGTTTATTTTTCCTTTGTAGTAAATTATCACATAATACCAATACTTTATTTGTATTTTATATAATTATTTATTATTATCCGTTTTATGATTAGTGAAGTTGAACAACGTAGTTTTATTTATGTTTATAGTCTAACCTCTGTATCAAAGGCAAACATATATTTCATTCTCTCAGATATTGAGCTAGCTCTGTGAAATAATATGTCACGAATTTATATTATATTATTTAATCCTGTTCTACTATTTTAAAAGTTATTTTTAAGAAAATCAATTGTTGATTATTATTTTACTCTATTTAGCATTTCTAGTGGCCAATTTATTAATGATATTCTTCACAAAATAACAGAACATTTCAAATATTATGCTTTGATAAGTGGGACTATAAGGTATATGTTTGATATATTATACATTTAATGATATTCTTCATTTTCAGATCATTTTACAACACTCTGACAATGAAATATAGCCATCTCTACAAAATGAGAACTAACTTATACTACTCCGATGGTTTTGTTGTTGAATGGAATCATAAACCAGTCTATTTTGGTCACAAAGATGATGTATACAATTTAATCCTTAATAACTTACAATTAACCACAGATGTAAAAGATGGTTATGTGCCTCGTCAGATTTCAGTCGATTATTACAACAGGTAAAACTGGAAAAAAATTATATTACTTTTACGGTCCAACAGGATTCTAATAAATAAGGCGATTCCCTAAATTATTACTTAGACACTATTTCGACTCTTAAATGTATCACTAGTATTTACAATTACTTATCACTGAGTTCACCTAGTGTCCGACACTGCTCGGTATACTGTCACTGCACTGTGAATTATCGTGTTTTTTAAAATCAGATTGAAAATAAACAAGTTATAAGTTTTTAAGTGTAAAACTAGTTACAGCTAGTGTGAGACACAATTTGAGGTGCTTGGCTCACGGATTGAGAATCTCAGTGCTAAATTAAAGAATCACTTGTTATTGAACTGAAAATGCCCAAAATGTTTATATATTTCTGAATACGATATTTAATCATACTTTATCAATAAAGTTACAGATATTCCTCAAAATAACCATTATATTTCCTATGACATAGAATCCTATAATCCTATGATAGTTTATCTAATATTACCTATGACAAAAAGATTATAATAGTATTTATTAGTCAATTAACACTCTGGAGTACATATAATGTAAGTGTTCTGTTACTATATTTAACTGTATATAAACATTAAATAATTGTATATTCCCAGATTAATAATTATATAATTTTATTTTTACAGAAGATTGGTGTGTTTGAAATACCCCTATGACGCTATTATTATCTTCCTTCTGAAGAAACGCACAGATTCTCACCACACTTTAGAACAGTTTCATGTAGATAAGATCAATGCATTGGCGATGGGAATCCAAGAACAGTTACTTTACGCAATCCTAACTAAAAAAGGTGACAATGTACCTTACCTAGTCAGTCTAGACTACAAAATGTCCCAGATGCGAGTGTTGTTCAGTGGTCCACACCTGGTGGATGCGACAGTTGTTGAGGTGTTCCACAGGGAAGTAGTTTGGCTGAGGAATATCAGCGGCACTTCTACTATCTACAGGTGTAAGCTGACTCCCAAATGTAGTAACTTTACTATCTATCAAACAAATCAGGTAAGTTCAGAAACTAAATTTAACGATAAGAGAATTATACCTCTTGTAGAATCTCGAAAAAACTTAATTACTACTATGCTCACCACATCAATTACAACCATCAACTCTCGTATATCTTAAAAGTGGATCCACTATTAAGTTTTACGCTCTTCCAAACAATGTAATGTAACTATGTAACTAAGTATTTACCATATGTAACATTGCTCATATGTAATGTAATGTGACGTGTTTACGTCCTAATTTATAAATAATTAATCGCTATGTGGGTTTTACAAATAAGCAACACGATATACTAAACAATTACTAAATTTATTGAATATATAAAATTAACTTATTATAATTAAATGGATTATTTCCTTAACTTTAACTATTGTGAAAAGTACAATTTACTATTAGGCCTACTGTTACAATTAAACTAATCTATAATTACAATCTTCAATGGCATCAATAATTACAACTACTAATTGCAAAGTGACTTTACTAAATTCCCTTCTTTTAATTACAATTCCTAGCTCTATAAAGTAGCTTTCCTAGATTCTCTACTACCTACAGTCCAATGCTAACAGTTCACTCACAGTTTCTTCAGTGTCCCTTCAGAAGTCGTCCACAAGTACCGCACTGCTCCTTCGTTGATCCCCACAACGAACCACTCACCGGTAACTTCTCCGTAGACCACTTCACTATACTCGGACACTTCACTCGCACTGTAGAACTCGCTCACTGTCGCTGCAAACACCCGGCTGTAGGCTCTAGACTCACTGACTGACTGACTGACTCGCGCTGGTATCCGGGCCGTATATATCACCTGCAGGTCTCCATCTAGAAGCTTCTTGAATTCCCCTGCCCCCGAAGTTCCGTGACAGAGCTGGCTCGTCAATCGAGAAGAATCTAGAAGTCCATTGATGAGGTAAAGGCGTTCATGCGTAAGCCATTGTGCCCCAAAGGTTGTAAACAAGCAGGGCAGATGGTCAGCGACCCATCCATTACTTCCGCATCACCGGTTCCCAGGCAGAAGGCCACTCTGGATGTCACACTGCCCCCTCCTTAAGGCTGATCGTCCCGATCAGCTTCCGCTCCATGGTACGGTGCTAGGCGATCAAGGTGGACCACAAGCATCTTACCTCTTAGGTGTCTTTGAATCCTGTAGACCACATCGTTGATTCGTGTCACTACCCGATAAGGTCCTTGCCAATCCTGTTGAAATTTCGGGCATCTCCCCTTCTTCCGGAGGGGACTGTAGAGCCACACCAGGTCGTTCACCTTGAATCCAGTCGAATTGGCTTGCCGGTCGTAGCGAGCTTTCATTTTGTCACTGGCCATTTTTAGGTGCTGACGAGTGAACTCATGAGTGTCGTGTAGGTGGTCGACGAGCTCGCAGGCGTAGTCCGTCGCGGGCTGCTTTGTGTCAGGTGGCAGGCCGAACATGAGGTCACTAGGCAGCCGCATCTCCCTTCCGAAGATCATCCTCGCTGGGGTGAAACCCGTAGTATCGTGGACCGAAGATCTGTACGCCAGGAGGAAAATGGGCACCTTCCGATCCCAATCCCGCTGATTGGTGGACACAACTTTCCTGAGGTGTCCAACGAGTGTCTTTATGTATCTCTCGACCATCCCATCAGATTGCGGATGAAGTGCAGTTGTCCGTGTCTTGTGCACTCCGAGACGCTGAAGCACCTCCTTCATCAACAGGGATCCGAAGTTCGTCCCTTGGTCACTGTGCAGCTCACGTGGCACTCCATACCGACAGATGAATTCGTTCACCAAGCACCCAGCCACTGTTGCGGCTTCTTGATTTGGTATGGCGTATACTTCTGGCCATTTCGTCAGATAGTCCATGACCACCAGGAGATATTTATTTCCTGCATCTGACATGGGAAATGGACCGGCGATGTCGATGGCGATCCTCTCGAAGGGTGCCCCAACGTTGTACTGTTGCATTCTGCCTCGACTTCTTGTTTATGGCCCTCGGCTTCCAGTACAGACATCACATTGGCGGCACCACTTCTCTACATCAGCCCTCAAGTTCAACCAGTAGAACCGCTGACGTAGCTTGTCCACCGTCCTGTTGACACCTAAGTGCCCGCCAGATGCTCCATTGTGGATCTCCTCCAGCACTTCCTTTCTTTTACTTCTGGGGAGCACAATCTGTTCAATCTGCTTCCTACCATTAGGGGCCTCCCAGATTCTTATAAGCACTCCGTTCTTAACCTTCATTGAGTCCCACTGTGCCCAGTAGCTCTTATACACATGGTTCCTAGCTGCAATGTCCTCCCAGCTAGGACGAGCCCCCGATTCCTTCTCCCGCAGCAGTGGTCTAACCTCACTATCCTCAAGCTGCTCTTTACGGAGTTCCTCCGGCTCCCATCCACTAGCTGGCTCCAAAGAGACACAACGCACTTCCACGGACGGATTCCTTTCTTCTATTTTGGAGCAGTGCTTACAACCCTCTGGGCAAGGTCGGCGAGACAGGGCGTCGGCATTGGAATGGTTTCTCCCTCGTCGGTGTTCAGAGGTGAAGTTGTATTCTTGAAGACGCTGCACCCATCGAGCTGTCTGTCCCTCCAGGTTCTTGAAGTTCATTAGCCAAGTCAGGGCAGAATGGTCGGTCCTTAAATGGAAAGGCTGTCCATAGAGGTACTTGTGAAAATGCTCTAATGACTTCACGACTGCAAGTAGCTCTCTTCTGGTGACGCAATAATTCCTCTCTGCTTTGGATAGCGTTCTGCTGAAGTAAGCTATTACAGCTTCATGGTCGTCCTGAACTTGGGAGAGAACTGCCCCTATACCCACATCGCTGGCGTCCGTGTCCACAATGAACTTCTCTCCAAACCGTGGGAACCCTAAGATTGGAGCGCTGCAAAGAGAAGTTTTAAGTGTCTCAAAAGCCTCACTAGCCTCCGGAGTCCACTCAAACTTACGCTGTTCTTCGGTGAGCTTGGTCAGTGGCTTAGCAATATCAGCATAGCCCTTCACGAAGCGGCGCTAGTAGGTGCAAAGTCCAAGAAAACTCCTTACCTCATGTTTGTTACGTGGGACAGGCCACTCCTTCACGGTGCTAATCTTCTCCGGGTCGACAGTCACTCCTTCGGGTGACACTACGTGTCCAAGATAGTTAACCTTATTCTTGAAAAGATTACATTTTTTTAGGTTTAACTTCAGGTTGGAAGAACGAAGCCTCTTAAAACCTTTCTTCAGATTCTGAAGATGGTCGTTAAACGTCTTCCCTAGGACTATGATGTCGTCCAGATACACTAGACAAGTTTCCCAAGTCAGTCCCCGTAGCACATTTTCCATGAGTCTCTCGAAGGTAGCTGGAGCGTTGCAGAGTCCAAAGGGCATCACCGTGAACTGCCAAAGTCCGTTTCCATTCCCTATGGAAAACGCTGTCTTCTCTTTGTCCTCCGGAGCTATCTCCACCTGCCAGTACCCGCTCTTCAAGTCCAGGGTCGAGAAGAACTTACAGCCTCCGAGAGCATCCAGAGTGTCGTCAATCCGGGGCAAGGGATAACTGTCTTTCTTCGTAGCATTGTTCAGTAGTCGGTAATCCACGCAGAACCTGGAAGTCCCATCCCTTCTTCTTTACTAGTACTACCGGCGAAGTCCATGGGCTGCTGGAGGGCTCAATCACTCCATCTTGCTCCATTTCTTTTATTTTTCGCTCTGCCTCTTCTCTCTTCGCCCAGGGTAGTCTCCTAGGTATTTGACGGATTGGTCTAGCGTCTCCAACATCAATTTTATGTTGAACCACAGTTGTCCTACCTTTTGGCCCCGTAGCAGTTTCAAACACATCTTGATACTCTGTTATTAGCCTAGCGATTTGCTTCGTTTGATCCAATGTCATTCCCCTGCATGCATCTCTTACAAACTCCGCTATGTCTTCTGGAAGGTTTTTATGGTCTGAAGAGATATTCCTATCAGCTCGTGAAACAGAAGAAACCGAAGAACATTTACCTAGGAGCCTACCTTGTTTCAATGCAACAGGATGGTCATTCAAATTCATTATGCGGACTGGAACTTCCTTAGAAGATTTGAACAGTGTTTTCGCTACAAGTACCCCACGTCCAAGTTCCTCTTCATTTATAACTGGGTCCAACATTAAGTTCTAGCCTTCCGGAATAGTCTTATCCATTTCTGCTCTTACGATCTTCTGAGTTCGAGGTGGCAGAGTGGCGTCCTTCAACAAGCGCACCCAAGAAGATAAATTCTTCCTGCGCTGAAGAGCAACTTCCTCTCCCCCAATGGTCGTCACTCCTTTCCTGAGGTCTAACTGTAAGCCAAGTTTCGTCATCATGTCCATGCCGAGTATGACGTCCTCCTCAATGTCAGCTACAAGAGTGCGATGCTTAAGACATGCACCCCCGATGCAGAAGGTGGCAACTATCTCCCCGCGGACGCTGGCAAAGTCCCCAGTTGCAGTCTTCACTGTCCAGGTCGTCGGAGTTATTTTCATAGAGGAAGGACAAATATCTTCATTCAATATCGTCATCGTTGCACCAGTGTCCAGCAAAAGGCTTCTGGGCTCCCCGTTTACCAATCCGTCTATATAAAGGCTGTTGGTCTGACCTGACAAAGATGCTACGATGATGCTCTTAGCTGGGGCCTCAAGTTGCTGGGTTGACAGTTGCCCCTTCCCATCAACCCTTTTTAGTTTTCCTGCCTCTGCCCCCGAGAGGCTTTACTCGGGCATTTACTTCGGGGATGGCCTAACTCTCCACACCCCCAACAGCGAATCTCCTTCTTCCGGTCCCTCAGGGCATCAAGCACTTTCCTTACGATGTCTTCTATCTTTATAGGTTCTTCTTCCTCTGCGTAGACTCCTCGCAGACGGGCCTGGCCCCGGACAGATTGCTTTACGGCCTCAAACTCTAAGGCTTGCGTCAGGGCCTCGTTTAAAGTGTTAGGCCGGGCCAACTTTACAGCCTGCTGCGTCTCAGCATCCCGCAGCCCATCGAGGAACCTTTCAATGGATAGGCTCTCGTAGACAGCTTCATCCACTGTGGGATAAGCGCCCCTCACCAATCGTGCGATGTCAGCTTCAAATTCTTGAAGACTCTCATTGGACTTCTGGTGACGACTCCTGAGCTGAGATCTGTAGACCAGTTCCATGTGTTTATGTCCGAACCGCATTTCCAACCGTCTAATCAAATCTTCTTAATTATGTCGCTCAGCAGGTGGAACGGTTTGCAGTACGCTCAGAGCTTCTCCACGAAGTGAAAGGCACAACATGGACGCCTTCGCTGATGATGGCCAATTGTAGACAGCAGCGGCAGTCTCAAACAAAGTAATAAAATCTTCCCAGGACATCTTTCCGTCGAAGGTTGGCAAACTTGCGTTATTTACGGGTGGACACACACTGGGCCGAGGTTCCAGGCTGGGCGGTTGCTGTCCACTTCCTGAGATCCCAGGTGGTTCGTTGCAGGTCATTGACTCCTTCCTCCCCTGAACCATTTCTTCTAAAACCCTAATCCTATCACCTACAGTCTGTATACGGTAGGGTGGCGCACGGACCCGCCAGCTACCTGTGTCGGTCCTTTCCTCCCCCCGGCGCTCGCGGCTGTTTCCTTAATGAGTCACCAACTAGCCCCTCTAATAGAATTATTAACTTTTTTTACTTTCTCATAATATATCAATTTTAATAGAACATTTGTAAAGTACTAACAAAACTAAGAAAAGTGATATAAAACACGATGTGCTTTGATTATAAATAATGGTCGAAAGTTATTTTTTAGCCGGAATACTGTATGATTTGTTAAATGTTTTACATTTCTCATACAACGTTATCATGATACGATATTATTTTAAGAGTACTTTGAAATAAGGTACGGTACTCTTGCCTTCTCCCATAGTCGTGCAGTGTGCAGATATGGGACATGGGACAACAAGACTGGTTAGGACATTGAACTTGTTGATGACTAACCGTAATCTAATATGTGCGCTAATATTTTTCCGCGAAGGGGTTGGTGATTCACCACTCTTAGCAGTAATGGTTGTCCAGGGTGCCAGGGTAGTTTTCAGTTAGATGTGGATACTTCCCGGGATAACTTTTAACGAATACATTACACATAGTTGGTTTATTTATTATTTTTTTAATTGTTTAAATAGTTTAATTTTTTCCAAGTGATATTTTTTTGTTTAGTGAATGTTTTAATTTTTTGTGCACGATTATGCCGCCATCAAGTGAAAAACGTGGGTTTACTTATAACTCTCAAGCCAGAACTATAATTGCATCGGTGTTACATTACTTTGAGCGGGAACGTGACAACAAAGGTCCATTATTAGATGTGAAAAAAGTATCTGAAAGAGTGGTCGCCGCATGTAACATTTCACGAAGAACATTGGTGCGGATCAAGTCGCAACTAAAACAAGCAGTGGAAAATGAAGGAAACTCTAGTGTCAACCCTTAAAGTTTTGAAGAAACGGATCAATCACCAATACCTGAATCAGCTGTAAGTAATAAATCCAGGCAAAATACTCCTAGACCTACCATCCCTAAGCTTACTACCCCAAGAAGAAGAAAACCATACAAGTCAATAGTTACACAGCTAGACGATTTTGAGGAAACTGCAATTAGAAACCACGTTTTTAGCTACTACAGACGCCGAGAAGTCCCTACCCTCCGAAAGTTAAAAGTAAGTTTACGAACAGCGGGTTTGTTTGATGGTTGTATACGAACACTGGCAAAAATTTTGAAAACTATCGGATTTAAATGGAAAAAGTTAGACAATAGAAAAGTTCTCATGGAGAAACCCTCAGTTGCTCTTGCTAGGTGCCGATATTTGCGAAAAATTCGGGAAATTGACTATAAAAAAGTTATTTTTCTGGATGAAACATGGATCAACGCCAACACTTCGAAAGACTCAGGATGGACAAATGACAGTGTAAAGTGTTCTGTAAATTCCCCTTTAGGAAAAGGAAAACGTTTAATAATTTGCCATGCAGGAGGCTTTAACGGCTGGATCAAGTCGCCACCTCTGATATTCCAGTCAAAAAATAAAACGGTCGAATATCACGAGGAAATGAATTCCGAAGTCTTTGAGGGTTGGTTTTTTGAGGTTCTCCTGAAGTCTATTCCAGCTGGTTCGACAATAGTAATGGACAACGCACCTTACCACTCTCAAGTAGCCAACAAAGCGCCAACATCTGGCTCACGAAAGTGTGAAATGGAGGAATGGCTGAAAACTCGCGGCATTTCATATTCACCAGACATGCGGAAGCCAGAACTATACAGTCTTGTAAAGCTGCATAAGGAACAAAGAAAATCTTACGTAATAGATAAAGAAGCCTGTAAGCGTGGGTTTAAAGTAATCAGACTGCCACCATACCACTGTAATTACAATCCAATTGAGCTGGTTTGGTCAACTTTGAAGCGGTATGTAGCAGCAAGGAATACTACATTTAAATTGAGCGATGTTCAGGATTTGTTTATGGAAGCTGTAAACTCCTTCACCTCAGAAGATTGGCGCAAATGCGTTGAACACGTCAAGAAAGAAGTCGAGGCAGACTGGACAAACGAAGGACTTGATGACGTCAGTGTCCAAGAACTAGTCATTAATCTGGCCCCTGGTGAATCGGATGACAGTGACTGGGATACCAGCGATGACGATGACGATCTGGGAGTGTCACCTCTAGAGTAATCAGGTAAAATGAAAAATAAAATCTATTTACCTAGAAAATTTTATTGGACGTAATATATATGATTACAAAAAGGGTATAAAAATATGATAATAGTATACAGTAAAACAAAATAATTATCTTCAAATTTACAGAGACTTTAAACGTTTTTTTTAAATATAAGTAGAGTATAATAAGATATTACTACTTCTTTATTAGTCATGACAATAAGGTTGCGATGATTGATGAATAGCGGGTACTGTAACATTTCAATGTATGCTTTAAAACATTTTAATGTCATTAGAACTAGTAATAAAATATAACGAATGGTAAAAAATTAACTGCAATCTTAAAATATTGTATATTGGTTTTAGCGCGATTTTGTTTTATTTCAGTGTCACACGGAAACAACATGGAAGATAAATGGAAAATGCTCAACTTCTGGACACTAAATACTTTGGCTTGAAGAAGATTACTGGGAGTAATATAAAATAATGTTGATTTATTAATCAAATAAACTGTAAAGTATGTAGTGTTGCCTATTTAATGATATTTTGGCTGATTAAATAGTATGCGATAACATAGTTTTAAATTATTCTACCTTTTTTCAAAGAACTCTTAAAATAATATTGTATCAAGATTAGGGAATTATGAGAAATATAAAACATTTAACAAATCATACAGTATTCCGGCTAAAAAATAACTTTCGACCATTTCGTTACCGTATTTATAATCAAAGCACATCGTGTTTTATATCACTTTTCTTAGTTTTGTTAGTACTTTACAAATATTCTATTAAAATTGAGATATTATGAGAAAGTAAAAAAAGTTAATAATTCTATTAGAGGGGCTAGTTGGTGACTCATTATGGAAACAGCCGCGAGCGCCGGGGGGAGGAAAGGACAGACACAGGTAGCTGGCGGGTCCGTGCGCCACCCTACCGTATACAGACTGTAATTGCTTCGAACAGTCATCTAATTGTTTTTTAAATTCGTCTTCAACTTTGCAAATTTTATAATTAAATTCTGTAGCTAACTCTTCCTTCAAGGTTTTACAATTACTATTTAGTTTTTCGGTTAAGTCATCTTTCACTCCTTTTAAGTCACTATGTAATTCCTCTGCATTTCTTTTTAAGTCACTTTGTAATTTCTCTGCATTTCTTTTTAAGTCACTATGTAATTTCTCTGCTAAGTCACTTTGTAATTTCTCTGAATTTCTGGTAATCATAGATAGTCCATTGAAAAGTTACATTTGGGGTTGCGTTTCTTAGAGGACGCAATTTTATTTTTTTGATGTGTAGGGGGGGTAAGTGTAAAGCTAAAATCAAGTTTGTGGGGTCGCCACCCTTGTCCCACGGCCGCCATCTTGAAAATAGGGGTTGAAACGGTTTTTACGATATATCTCTTAAACTATTTATCTGATAAAAAAATTTGCTAACGTTTTTTGTTGCTAATTAAATTCTCTATAACTTTGGTCCAGTAACCTTTTGTCGTAAAACTATAAATAAAAAAGTTATAAGTGAAAATGTTCAGAAATTCAAGAAAAAAATTTATATTTTTCGATATAACTTTTTTTTTATCATTTTACGAAAAAACGATATCAGACCATTTTTGTAGATCGTTTTTTAAGGAACAACTTTTATAAGCAACATTTTTTCATTTAGTCAATAGCTAAGGTTTTACAGCGCACCGAAGTGAGTACTATTTTTCAGTACTCTTAACTATACATATTTTATACATGGGTACTAATAATGTGTCATCAGTTATTTATTTATTTTTTTTATTTTGTTACTATAATTCTTTTAATTAGTAATTTTGCAATGTTATTAATAATTAATTATTGACTCTTTTCCACTCCATTACAGAATTTTACAATTATTGATTTTTAAAATAAACTACTGGAGCTGCTGCTGCGACGACGAACAACATTATCAGTTCGATTGTCCACGTAATAACAATAACACGCAATATGTACAGTAACTTCCGAAACAGTTCGTAAAAATTGTTCATTAAACTCATCATTTTTTGCTACAGCTCGGTCTAGTAAAGTTTTTACACATTTTGCCTTCACAGTTCTTATTTTATTTTCACCTAAAGGTTTTTTACAAATAAAACAATCACTCATGATGGAATAATAGAAAAAGCACGCTTAAAAAGTCTAAATGCTAATAAAAAAAGAATAGTTTTCACTGCAGTTAAAATCGAGTCTAAAATCATTCGAAATCGTCTTCACAATTAAAAACAGAATAAAATACATCCGCACGTAGAGAAATATGTAGCACAACTAAAAGATATAAGTTGAACGACAACTTCAACACAATATTCTCAGCTATTCGTACAGTAAGAGAGGTTAGAAATAATGATAATAATAATAGCAGCTGTTCTTTTGTTCCCTAATGGTCGCTTGGGTATTTTCTACCTGGACAGCATTCTCGGTAACGGCCGTCACATTTAAAATTATTTTAAAAATCAATAATTGTAAAATTCTGTAATGGAGTGGAAAAGAGTCAATAATTAATTATTAATAACATTGCAAAATTACTAATTAAAAGAATTATAATAACAAAATAAAATAAATAAATAAATAACTGATGACACATTATTAGTACCCATGTATAAAATATGTATAGTTAAGAGTACTGAAAAATAGTACTCACTTCGGAGCGCTGTAAAACCTTAGCTATTGACTAAATGAAAAAATGTTGCTTATTAAAGTTGTTCCTTAAAAAACGATCTACAAAAATGGTCTGATATCGTTTTTTCGTAAAATGATAAAAAAAAAGTTATATCAAAAAATATAAATTTTTTTCTTGAATTTCTGAACATTTTCACTTATAACTTTTTTATTTATAGTTTTACGACAAAAAGTTACTGGACCAAAGTTATAGAGAATTTAATTAGCAACAAAAAACGTTAGCAAATTTTTTTATCAGATAAATAGTTTAAGAGATATATCGTAAAAACCGTTTCAACCCCTATTTTCAAGATGGCGGCCGTGGGACAAAGGTGGCGACCCCACAAACTTGATTTTAGCTTTACACTTACCCCCCCTACACATCAAAAAAATAAAATTGCGTCCTCTAAAAAACGCAAGGTGAGGCCTAAAAAATGTAACATTTCAATGGACTAAGACTTAAGTGAACTAGCTTCAGTTTCAAAAAGGAATGTTTCTGGATCATCCCCTGCTTCTAGCATTGCCTGCTTAAGTCTACTTACTAAAACTGATTTTGTTCCAGTATGATCTATGTCCCTTTCTTCTAACTCCCGCTTTAAATCAGCCACTTTTAAGTCTACTAACTTAACTCCACTAGATGCCATCGTTCTTTTGCAAAACTATGTCTGAACAATATAGAATTACAGTAAATAAATTCAATAAACAGCTTAACAATAACTATCAATAAATAAAAATATTAAACGTGTTGCTCAACAAATCTATCCCACTTCTGACACCAATGTGACGTGTTTACGTCCTAATTTATAAATAATTAATCGCTATGTGGGTTTTACAAATAAGCAACACGATATACTAAACAATTACTAAATTTATTGAATATATAAAATTAACTTATTATAATTAAATGGATTATTTCCTTAACTTTAACTATTGTGAAAAGTACAATTTACTATTAGGCCTACTGTTACAATTAAACTAATCTATAATTACAATCTTCGATGGCATCAATAATTACAACTACTAATTGCAAAGTGACTTTACTAAATTCCCTTCTTTTAATTACAATTCCTAGCTCTATAAAGTGGCTTTCCTAGATTCTCTACTACCTACAGTCCAATGCTAACAGTTCACTCACAGTTTCTTCAGTGTCCCTTCAGAAGTCGTCCACAAGTACCACACTGCTCCTTCGTTGATCCCCACAACGAACCACTCACCGGTAACTTCTCCGTAGACCACTTCACTATACTCGGACACTTCACTCGCACTGTAGAACTCGCTCACTGTCGCTGCAAACACCCGGCTGTAGGCTCTAGACTCACTGACTGACTGACTGACTCGCGCTGGTATCCGGGCCGTATATATCACCTGCAGGTCTCCATCTAGAAGCTTCTTGAATTCCCCTGCCCCCGAAGTTCCGTGACAGAGCTGGCTCGTCAATCGAGAAGAATCTAGAAGTCCATTGATGAGGTAAAGGCGTTCATGCGTAAGCCATTGTGCCCCAAAGGTTGTAAACAAGCAGGGCAGATGGTCAGCGACCCATCCATTACTTCCGCATCACCGGTTCCCAGGCAGAAGGCCACTCTGGATGTCACAGTAATCTAATATCGGTACTACCTCTAATTACTTTTAATTACTGGCTTTAACGTCTGTGGCTTGCGGATACACCTAAAACTATGTACTCACTCATCAATAAATCTCCGGAAGCACTAAACAGATTTTTTTTGAAATTTGGAAGGAACTTGGCTTTTGTATCGTAGAGACCCACTATTAAAGAATTTCCCAATGTTCCATTTCTAAGTGGTAGAAACAGCCCCTCCATTTTATTCATTTTTAATTAAAAGTAACATTGGCAACTGATGATTTATCTGAATAAGTTGATTCAACAGACATAAACATGACACAAAACCTATCAAAATTTAGTTTTCATTGTGAAATGTTTAAGGTGATTCCTACCAACCTTCAGACTTAGAGAGGCTTATAGACGATAACATTTTCATGTTATATTTTAGAAACAACCTCGGAGGGAAGTTTTAAGTAAGCAGATAGAAACCACCCCGTAGTGAATCGTGGGCTTTTTCTGCTGAAAAATTTATAAAGTGCTATGAATTGAATGCAAATCTATATAAAAAGATCATAGTAAGCCTACTCATAATTTACTACATGCGATGTTCTAAAGAAAAACTTAGTAAATGAAATAACATAACTAACAAAAACCTTCAAGTACAACATTTGAGTTAGATGTAGCAAACCTCGGTCCTAACCATAGCAACGTATCCATGTAAGTTCCAATTAATTAATGAATAAATTCTGTTTTTGCTTTCACTTGTGTAGATAGTACCTGAGCAGTTGCCATAATAAGTGTGTGTACGGTGAAAGGGCTGTATACCCCACCGTGAGTTTGGTTAAAAATGTTTATGTATCAGTAGGTTAGATGAGCCATCACCACCGTACATATATGTCTAAGGAGAGTTCTCTCACATCTATGTGTTTGGGAGTTGATATCAGTGCCATGACCGTGTGGATGGTTAACAAAGTTTATGTACCGGAGGGTGTGATGGGCCATCACCACCGTACATATATGTCTAAGGACAGTTCTGTCACATCTATGTGTTTGGGAGTTGATATCAGTGCCATGACCGTGTGGATGGTTAACAAAGTTTATGTACCGGAGGGTGTGATGGGCCATCACCACCGTACATATATGTCTAAGGAGAGTTCTGTCACATCTATGTGTTTGGGAGTTGATATCAGTGCCATGACCGTGTGGATGGTTAACAAAGTTTATGTACCGGAGGGTGTGATGGGCCATCACCACCGTACATATATGTCTTAGGAGAGTTCTGTCACATCTATGTGTTTGGGAGTTGATATCAGTGCTATGACTGTGTGGAAGGTTAACAATGTTTATGTACCGTTGGGTTAGATGGGCCATCACCATCGTACATATATGTCTTAGGAGAGTTTTGTCACATCTATGTGTTTGGGAGTTGATATCAGTGCCATGACCGTGAGGATGGTTAACAAAGTTTATGTACCGGAGGGTTGGATGGGCCATCACCACCGTAATATATGTCTTAGGACAGTTCTGTCACATCTATGTGTTTGGGAGTTGATATCAGTGCCATGACCGAGTGGATGGTTAACAAAGTTTAAGTACCGGTGGGTTAGATGGGACATCACCACCGTACTTATATGTCTTAGGAGAGTTCCGTCACATCTGTGTGTTTGAGAGTTGATATCAGTGCCATGACCATGTGGATGGTTAACAAAGTTTATGTACCGTTGGGTTAGATGGGCCATCACCACCGAACATATATGTCTTAGGAGAGTTCTGTCACATCTATGTGTTTGGGAGTTGATATCAGTGCCATGACCGTGTGGATGGTTAACAAAGTTTATGTACCGTTGGGTTAGATGGGCCATCACCACCGTACATATATGTCTAAGGAGAGTTCTGTCACATCTATGTGTTTGGGAGTTGATATCAGTGCCATGACCGTGTGGATGGTTAACAAAGTTTATGTACCGGAGGGTGTGATGGGCCATCACCACCGTACATATATGTCTTAGAAGAGTTCTGTCACATCTATGTGTTTGGGAGTTGATATCAGTGCTATGACCGTGTGGATGGTTAACAATGTTTATGTACTGGAGGGTTGGATGGGCCATCAACACCGTTCATATATGTCTAAGGAGAGTTCTGTCACATCTATGTGTTTGGGAGTTGATATCAGTGCCATGACCATGTGGATGGTTAACAAAGTTTATGTACCGGAGGGTGTGATGGGCCATCACCACCGTACATATATGTCTAAGGAGAGTTCTTTCACATCTATGTGTTTGGGAGTTGATATCAGTGCCATGACCGTGTGGATGGTTAACAAAGTTTATGTACCGTTGGGTTAGATGGGCCATCACCACCGTACATATATGTCTAAGGTGAGTTCTGTCACATCTATGTGTTTAAGAGTTGATATCAGTGCCATGACCGTGTGGATGGTAAACAAAGTTTATGTACCGGAGGGTGTGATGGGCCATCACCACCGTACATATATGTCTTAGGAGAGTTCTGTCACATCTATGTGTTTGGGAGTTGATATCAGTGCCATGACCGTGTGGATGGTTAACAAAGTTTATGTACCGGAGGGTGTGATGGGCCATCACCACCGTACATATATGTCTAAGGAGAGTTCTGTCACATCTATGTGTTTGGGAGTTGATATCAGTGCCATGACCGTGTGGATGGTTAACAAAGTTTATGTACCGGAGGGTGTGATGGGCCATCACCACCGTACATATATGTCTAAGGAGAGTTCTGTCACATCTATGTGTTTGGGAGTTGATATCAGTGCCATGACCGTGTGGATGGTTAACAAAGTTTATGTACCGGAGGGTGTGATGGGCCATCACCACCGTACATATATGTCTTAGGAGAGTTCTGTCACATTTATGTGTTTGGGAGTTGATATCAGTGCCATGACCGTGTGGATGGTTAACAAAGTTTATGTACCGGAGGGTGTGATGGGCCATCACCACCGTACATATATGTCTTAGAAGAGTTCTGTCACATCTATGTGTTTGGGAGTTGATATCAGTGCCATGACCGTGTGGATGGTTAACAAAGTTTATGTACCGTTGGGTTAGATGGGCCATCACCATCGTACATATATGTCTTAGGAGAGTTTTGTCACATCTATGTGTTTTGGAGTTGATATCAGTGCATGACCGTGAGGATTGTTAGCAAAGTTTATGTACCAGAGGGTTGGATGGGCCATCACCACCGTAATATATGTCTTAGGACAGTTCTGTCACATCTATGTGTTTAGGAGTTGATATCAGTGCCATGACCGAGTGGATGGTTAACAAAGTTTAAGTACCGGTGGGTTAGATGGGCCATCACCACCGTACATATATGTCTTAGGAGAGTTCCGTCACATCTATGTGTTTGAGAGTTGATATCAGTGCAATGACCATGTGGATGGTTAACAAAGTTTATGTACCGTTGGGTTAGATGGGCCATCACCACCGTACATATATGTCTTAGGAGAGTACTGTCACATCTACGTGTTTGAAAGTTGATATCAGTGCCATGACCGTGAGGATGGTTAACAATGTTTATGTACCGGTGTGTTGGATGGGCCATAACCACCGTACATGTATGTCTTAGGAGAGTTCTGTCACATCTATGTGTTTGGGAGTTGATATCAGTGCCATGACCGTGTGGATGGTTAACAAAGTTTATGTAACGTTGGGTTAGACGGGCCATCACCACCGTACATATATGTCTTAGGAGAGTTCTGTCACATCTACGTGTTTGGGAGTTGATATCTGTGCCATGACCGTGTGGATGGTTAACAAAGTTTATGTACCGGACGGTTGGATGGGCCATCACCACCGTACATATATGCCTTAGGGGAGTTCTGTCACATCTATGTGTTTGGGAGTTGATATCAGTGCCATGACCGTGTGGATGGTTATCAAAGTTTATGTACCGGAGGGTTGGATGAGCCATCACCACCGTACATATATGTCTTAGGAGAGTTCAGTCGCATCTATGTGTTTGGGAGTTGATATCAGTGCTATGACCGTGGCGATGGTTAACAAAGTTTATGTACCGGAGGGTTGGATGGGCCATCACCACCGTACATATATGTCTTACGAGAGTTCCGTCACATATATGTGTTTGGAAGTTGATATAATAATAATTTAATAATAATAATTTATTTATTCCATCCACAGCATACATACAAAACACATCAATACAAAAGTGATACAATATTTACAGAAGTATATAAAAAATAATAAATAACATAACATATTTTACAATTAAACTAAAAAACACATATTCCAAACTCCTGTTTATAATTAAGATACCATACATGACTTCTGTGATACTGACCTTGAGAAACTACACAATGTATTTTTATTGTTACTTTAATAGTTTAAATCCTTGATTATGTGTATAAAATAAATAGAAATGAATAGGTCCTCTCAGGCAATGCCTGATTAGAGGCACAAATTTACTTTTAATAAAAAGATGTGCTTTGGCAGTCTGTTACTCATATAATTCTTCTCTTTTATGAATAATGTTTGTTGGCTCTTAAAGCAAAATTTTACATAGCAAACACATTTAAATGAAAAAATGTTGTGCACTGATAAATACATACAAAATCACCAATATAAGAAAATGAACAAAATGTATTTAAAATTTTACAGTAGTCTCCACTTCTCAAATAAAATAACAAATTTTTTAAACTCCATTATGTAAATATAACTAGCATACAATGAACTATCCTCTTGTACTTATATTTATAATCAGTACTTTATAACAACCGTCATAGACACAATACATAAATTTACGCTTAAACCATACATGCGCATATGCTCTCACACACATACACATACCACACACATCACATTTACGACATACCTCCATAAACAACCGTACATGCACACAATTACTACATATATTTATATTGAACCATACACATACATACACTCATAACATCTCATTTACTACAGGCCTTCATAACATACACACAATGAATATTTACAATTACACTTATGTACAACTAACACAAGTATACAACAACTCTCACAAACAATAATACATACACACACACCCCTCTGTGGATACAAGTACACACGCACAAACCACAGCACCATGCTGTACATAAATATATTTTAACTCCCAACTAACCCTTTAAGACATGATCTTTAATTCTTACTTTTACTTAATTTCTGTAAGTTATTTAAAAATTTAAAAGTGGTTCGATGTTCTCTAATTTAAATAACCAAACACAAACAATTTTTTTTAATTTATTTATATTATTTGCCCTCCTTATATGCATTGGTAAAGTATTAAAAATCTTCGGCCCCAGATATTCAATAGTTTTCATAAAATATGTCACATTTGGTTTTGGGACCAATAGATTACATTTCAACCTTAACTTATTTTTATAATGATTTTCATCGACATATATGTTTCCACTGTTCTCGTAAAATACCCTCAAAACCTTATACAAGTAAATATACCGAAGTGGCAATATTTTTAATTCTTTAAAAATTGGCCATGAAGGTAGTCATAGTCATAGTCATAGTCAATTATCTTTATTCGTATATACAAATGTTGTACATGAATAGTGTCACATTAATTGATCTGTAAAATTTTTCGTCAATTACAATAAAATAGTCTAAATAATTATAACTAAAAAAATACACAATTAACTCTACGTTTGTCCTGAGCACCCCTCAAGCTTTAGGTTCACTTTACTCCCAGCATGTACAGGTCTCCGCCATACTATATGGTGCCTTATTAATCAAGATTTGTTGAACCTTTTTTTTAAATGATTTTAAATTACTTTCGGACTTTAAATTCACCGGTATTTGTTTTAAAAATGTTGCCCCCATGTAAGATGTTTTTCTCTTATAAAACTCTAAACTATGCTTTGGTAAACGTATGTCTTGTTTTTTCCTAGTTTCGTATGGGTGTCTTTTTTCACTTGGTTGAAAGTCTGACATGACTTTTGCTTTCACATACATCATGCACTGTAGAGCGTAAAGAGCGTAAACAGTCAAAATTCCTAGTGAAGAAAAATCACGTTTTACAGACTCGTCCTTTTTCTTTTTTAATATTACTCTTATTCCTTTTTTTTGTAATGCTAATAATTTATTAAGGTTAGAAGATGATGTTGCACCATATATACAGAGACCATAAGCTATATGAGACTGGATATGAGCATGAAAGATCGATTTTTGAGCGTCCACATTACACAATAAATGCATCCTTCTTAGTGCAAAGATTCCCGAATTTATTTTATTTGTAATGTGGTCAATGTGATAGTCCCAAGATAAATTTTTATCGATATAAAGTCCCAAGAATTTTGACCTATCAATATGTTCGACCTCCTGCAAGTCTAGCATTATGGTAGGGAATGTTAAATCTCTATTTTGTTTAGTTGAGAATAGCATTGCATTTGTTTTCTGTGGATTCAAAAAAACTTGTTTATTAGTAAAGGCCTCTTGTAATTTTGTTAGTTCTGTATAGGCTTTGATTTCCAATTCTGAGTTTGAGTTTGCGGTTATTATAAGGTTCGAATCATCTGCATACATTACTAATTGGCATGTTTCATGGCTTGGACTTAAAATACCTGGAATACCTTGTACATAGCAGATAAACAAAAGGGGCCCGAGTATAGACCCCTGAGGTACCCCGTGTTTAATTTGTTTTGTTTTTGATGAGAATGTTGAAACATTATTCATATGGCGATGAGAAACCTGTACATACTGAACTCTGTCGGTCAGGTATGACCTAAACCAATCCAAATGCACTCCACCAACGCCAAGAGATTGTAATTTTGACAATATTTGCCTATGCGACAAGCTATCAAAGGCTTTGGTTAAGTCCATAAAAACACCAGCTACTTTTTCCTTTTTGTCCACTGACTCTATCACCTTTTCTACAAATGCTACCAAAGCCGTAATAGTTGATTTCCCTTCACGAAATCCGTGTTGTTCTTTGTCAAATAAATCATTTCTTTGTAAATGGAGTATTAATCTATTGTGCATTGCACGCTCATAAATTTTTGAAAAGGAAGGGAGAAGCGAGACTGGGCGGTAATTTGATATTTCTTTTTTATTTCCTTTCTTGAAGATCGGAATAATTTTTGAAATTTTTAGTTTATATGGAAATACCCCAGTGTTAAATGAGGCATTAATTATATGTTTCAATGGCTTAACTAGAGAGTATTTTGCTATTTTTATTATTTTTGTTGGAATATCATCATAACCGCTTGAGCTCTTGTTTTTTATAGAATCAATTATTTCTAACAGGAGAACAGACCCAAGATGAACTCCATCCCCTCCTTAAGGAGAACAGACCCAAGATGCACTCCATACCCTCCTTAAGGAGAACGCACCCAAGATGCACTCCATCCCCTCCTTAAGGAGAACAGACCCAAGATGAACTCCATCCCCTCCTTAAGGAGAACAGATCTAAGATGCACTCCATACCCTCCTTAAGGAGAACGCACCCAAGATGCACTCCATCCACTCTTTAAGGAGAACAGACCCAAGATTCACTCCATCCCCTCCTTAAGGAGAACAGACCCAAGATGCACTCCATCCCCTCCTTAAGGAGAACAGATCTAAGATGCACTCCATACCCTCCTTAAGGAGAACACACCCAAGATGCACTCCATCCACTCTTTAAGGAGAACAGATCCAAGATGCACTCCATCCCCTCCTTAAGGAGAACAGACCCAAGATGCACTCAATACCCTCCTTAAGGAGAACACACCCAAGATGCACTCCATCCCCTCCTTAAGGAGAACAGATCTAAGATGCACTCCATACCCTCCTTAAGGAGAACACACCCAAGATGCACTCCATCCACTCTTTAAGGAGAACGGGTGATATCAAATTGGGCCCATGGTCAGTTAGGGTCCGTTAAAAGGACGGTTGAATTGGGCCCATAGTCAGTTCGGAGGCAGTGTCGAATTGGGCCCACGGTCTGTTAGGGTCATTAAAAGGGACGGTTGAACTGGGCCCATGGTCAGGTCGGAGGCAGTATCTAATTAAAAATTTGATTGCTCCCATCCAACTTGGTTTTAGTTTTGTGTAACATCTACAGCAGTCATACTGTAAATGAACTTCGGAGCATTTATATCATCATCCTAAAAATTTTAAAATGTTTCGTTGAAAAAGATATTGATCACAATACGTTATTGAGTAGCATTATTCGTAAGTTTAAATAATACTTAAAAGATTATTATACAGTATTTTTAATGAATGTTATATCTGTTTATGTTTTAGTATTTTATTTTATTTAGTTTCATTATATTTATGTCCTTATATTAGGTTTTAGTTTTTAATGTTATCATACATTACAATAAAAACGAATTACCGATCGCTCAACAAAACTAATGTTGCCCGATCACCTAACTAATGATAAATGCTTTCTAACTGACCAGGGCCCCAATTCAACACTGACGGGCGATAATCCGCTTAGAAAGTTGTGACCGTGGGCTCAGTTCAACCGTGTCCCTAACTGACCAGGGGCCCAATTCAACCCTGACCCTTCGAGGGTCGACGCTAATCCGCTTAGAAATGTTGTGACCGTGGGCCCAGTTCGACCGTGTCCAAGGAGAACAGACCCAAGATTCACTCCATCCCCTCCTTAAGAAGAACAGACTCAAGATGCACTCCATACCCCCGGAGAGCAAGAAGCAGTGGTCCGTTATTCGGGCATCAATTACTGCTGCCCCGTAAGTAATTAAATTTTTATTTACTAATTTTGCAAATATATGATCAATACAACTTTGGGATTTTGTAGTGATTCTTGTAGGTACGTTAATTAGAGATTCTAAGCCACAACCTGCCAGTAGTGTCTTGTAATTATCAACAGCAGGATTATCAAGCAATAAATTGAGGTTAACATCTCCAACTAAAAATAGTTGCTTATCATTAATGTAATTATTGGATTTAATTATATATATTTGCAATTCATCTATAAATACTTCGACTGGAAATCGGGTGATGT
>JAQJVL010007053.1:0-25750 GCA_035578905.1 Stictocephala bisonia | reverse complement strand
GGCAGGTGGCCGCCGCCATCAAAATCGATCAATATCAATCAAAATCAAATCAAAGTCAATCAAAGTCAAATCAAAGTCAATCAAAGTCAAATCAAAGTCAATCAAAATCAAATCACAGCCCATTAAAAATCGATTACGGTCACGTGACCTTCCCCCACCCCCGACCTGCTCATGGGACGAAAACTCCTCATGGGACGTTGGTCAACCGGCAGAACATATCTACTGCTATTGTTGTTCAAGTTGTTCGTGGAGGTTCCGTTGCAACTTTTCCTGCCGTTTCTGTTGTGAAAAACACACGTTGTACATTTTCTAGATGGACGGATAAATGGACAATCGGCGGATGTCGACCGTGTATTGGAAAACTAAAAATTCGCCAAATCGCTTTGTTGGTATTAATGTAACGACCCATTTGATACTGTACTATTTTGTCATGCTGATTTTCTTTGGTTACCGTAAAGACAGCCATATCACTGCCTTTATTAATATATTTGCATACATATTTTATCGATTTGACGGAACTGCAGTATTCAACATTGATATGGGCATTAAAAATATTTGATAGAAGTGGATTATATGGTACTACCCATTGATTGTTAATTTGAATTTCTTCATGACCTCGTATCTTAATTATTTTAGCCGTAAATCCACCTTGTTCTGGTGATCGACGTCAATATTTAGGATATCCGTCTTCACCTGTAACTGTTTCGTTCAAAAATGGCTTCGGATAACGTTTCGTACATTTTTCATCTTTCATGCACGGAGAATTCCTATTCAGTTCACCACACGGGCCATGAACCATGTTTTTACGATTATATTGTATAGATCAGGATCTTCTTCTGGGTTTGAAAATTCAACTTTGATAATATAATCTATTAGATTAGGTCGAATTTTATTTTGAAGCCAAATTAAGTTGTGAGAGTGTGGCAGTCCTTGTTTTTGCCATTAAATTGAAAACATCCAGCAGATAACAGGACCAAATATTTGACTTTTCACGAAGGCGTCAATAAATTTAATTTGTTTTTGACAAAAAACTCGGGCAACAATATCATGTCGATCACTGGCCGTTTGTCCATATATTATTTCTTCCTTAATTTCCACCAATGAAGAATTACATGTAAATGTTATGAATAAATCTGGTCTGCCGTGTTTTCTGACATAAGTTATCGCATCCTGAGCATATTCATGCATGTGACGTGGACTTACAGTGAATGTCGATGGCAAAATGACCAATTTTCCCATGTTATCGAGGTTTCCATCATTTGTCATTGCATCTCTCAAATGGATGTATTCATCCGAACGCAACTTTCGTTGATTATGGCGAATAAATTCTAATCTTTCCGTCTCAATTTTAGCATACATGTCTACAATAAACTGCTGAAATAACTGTCAACAATTAAAATATGGTTATACATTAAAATATGTATTTACCATTTCTAGCCATGATTCAATAAGCATAAAATTGCATAGCTGATACTTTTTTGTTAGTTTCAACACCTGTAGCTGGATCGATTTGTTGAATATTGAAGTGATAACCATCCTCACCTTGCCAAAAAATTAGCGGATACTGTAGTGCACGCTAATGATGCATCATAACTACGATGTGTTTCAGCAATACGTTGCAATTTATTACTTCGGCGTTGAATAGTAATATCACGACGACTAAGTTCGTTATCAACAATTACGACAACTTTGTTCGCTAGAGGTGCATTGAATCTTCGTTCGTGTTGACCTGCTGGTCTTTAATCTGCTTGAATAACGATCTTATAATTATCTGCAGCCATTTGGTCTAGAGAAGTCTTAAATACATTAAACAGTTGATTATGATTATGAAGTAGACATTGTAATTTTTGAATAATTTCTCGTTGTAGTCCCTGAACATGAGAGCAACGTTGATCTGTTTCAGGTTCTTCGTTACCAATGAAGTATACTTGGAGAAATTTTGGAGGTTTATTAGACATCGGCAGAAGTGAGCCTATACGGTGATAAAAAAAGTTGGCCTTGAACTTTGAAGACCGGGCTGAAATTTTCTTCCTGTCATATTAATGAAGCTCCAAATGAATTCATTTGAAAACAACAGTTGTATCGGCGTATATTTTGTAGAAAATGATTAAAATTACTCGCATAAATGCCAGTAATTGTGGTGGGGGTACATCTAACTCTGGTAGACTGACTTTACCACTCGAGCAGCACATACCGGAAGTTTCACCTTTAAATTTCCGTACATGACAATACTTGCATATCATATTCATTTTTTCGATGATAATATCTGGATCTTCACTATATTGTTTTTTGCAATCATAATTGAAAGCCTCAACTTCTAGACTCTTACATGTAGCAACTCGTTGCTGACGTAGATTGGCCTTTCTGGATTTACCTCTGCTCTTTTCCACTTCATGTTGAATAACAGATTGATGATTTCAGATGGATTTTACTCGTGATTGCGTTTCATCATTAGTACGTGCTCTTTCTTCTTCAGTTTGATTTTCCCTAATTATTTTTACCCCTTCACGAATATTTGAGAGCCGTTTTTTTCTTTGTTCTTCTGTTTCATTTTGCCTTGCTTATTTTGTTTTTTTGAAACGACTTGATGTTTCGTAAATACTTTTTTACGTTTTGTCATTGTGCATATGTACTGAAAAGAAGAAGGTAATACATAAAAATTAGTTTCTCGACTGAAAACACACTGAAACTGACAAAAAGTCACTGAATATCCGTTTAAATACTGTCAAATATCGAAATATCTAGTACCAGAACACTCTAAAATATTCAAACAGTTCAGTCGTTTTCGATTATCAAAATTACTCAAATTTCTTTAATTACTGTTCACTTGTACTTTGTATAATATTCACTCGACTAAGAACACGATAAAACTGACGAAAAATCACTGGAATTCTGTTTATATACTGTCAAATATCGAAATTTCTAGTACCAGAACACTCTAGAATACTCAAACAGTTCAGTCATTTTCGGTTATCGAAATTACTTAAATTTCTTTATTACTGTTCACTCGTACTTTGTATGATCTTCACTCGACTAAGAACACGGTAAAACTGACGAAAAATCACTGGAATTCTGTTTATATACTGTCAAATATCGAAATTTCTAGTACCAGAACACTCTAGAATATTCAAACAGTTCAGTCGTTTTTGGTTATCGAAATTACTTAAATTTCTTTAATTACTGTTCACTCGTACTTTGAATGATCTTCACTCGACTAAGAACATGGTAAAACTCACGAAAAGTCACTGGATATCTGTTTTTGGAACTTTCTAGACTATTTCAGATCGATTTTATCCGTTGCACACATTCAGGAACTTTTTAGATCATTCCAGAAATTTTTTGAACTTTCTAGATCATTCCAGATATGTTTGGAACTTTCTAGACCATTTCGGATCGATTTTATCCGTTGCACACATTCGGGAACTTTTTAGATCACTCCCGAAATTTTTAAAACTTTCTAGATCATTCCAGAAATTGCTGGAACTTGCTAGACCATTCTAGATTGACTACGTCATTTTCACACATTCGGGAACTTTTTAGATCATTCCAGAAATTTTCAGAACTTTACAAAAGTTCAAATCAGTTAGAGAAGGACATATATATATTTTCACATTTTTGCCACCCACAACCACCCACTTCCACCCACCCCGACCAAACTCCCTTATTTTCTGCCAGAGGCCAAGGGGTATTTACCACCCCAACGGGAGGTTGATCGGAGATGCGGATAATAAAGAAAACTGAGAATTTACGTATGCACATTAGCATTTTATATAATATATATAGATTTTGACTAAGTACAATAGTAAACGTATTAAATAGAATAAGTAGAACTATTATTTTTCAAATTACAAAAAAATGTCGCTATCAAAATTTCAGTTGAATATAATTATTATATGAGGTTACTTCAGTACGGATATTTTGATGGTTATTAATACTATTATACCACTGTACGTGTATAGGTGGCTGGGAGGGTCAATACCACTGTACTTGTATGGTTGAGTGGGTGGGTCAACAACACTTACGTGTATGGGTGGAAGTGTGAGTTAATAACACTGTACATGTATGGGTGGGTAGGCTGGTCAATACCACTGTACATGTATCATTGTACGTGTATGGATGGGAGGGTGGGTCAATACCACTGTATGTGTATAGATGGAAGGGTGTGTCAGTTCAAATGTACGTGTATAGGTGAGTTGGTGGGTCAATATCACTGTATGTGTTTAGGTGGCTGGGTGGGTCAATAACACTTACGTGTATGGGTGGGAGTGTGGGGTAATAACACTGTACGTGTATGGGTGGGAGGGTGGGTCAATACCTTGTATGTGTTTGGATGGGAGGGTGTATCAGTACCACTGTGCGTGTATAGATGGGTTTGTGGGTCGATTCCACTGTACATGTATGGGTGTGAGGGTTGTTAAATACCACTCAATTAATCAAATCAATCATTTTTAATGTCCTTAGGATTCAACAGTCATTAACAATATTACGTTAAACTATACTGTGATATTACGTTAAACTATACTGTAATATTACGTTTAACTATACTGTGATATTACGTTAAACTATACTGTGATATTACGTTAAACTATACTGTGATATTACGTTAAACTATACTGTGATATTACGTTAAACTATACTGTATTATTACGTTAAACTATACTGTGATATTACGTTAAACTATATTGTGATATTACGTTAAACTATACTGTGATATTACGTTAAACTATATTGTGATATTACGTTAAACTATACTGTGATATTACGTTAAACTATAATGTGATATTACCTTTCTTGCGTGTACAGAGAATGTACATTATACCTGTTTTATTTCGTCATTAACAAGCTTAACAATTCAGTTAACAAAGCGTTTTTCTTCATCCCAGTAAACCAAATACTTTATTATGCTACCAATTCAAGGATATTTTGTTGTACAGTTGTAAATGTATTACTATTCATATACAACAGTGTCGATATAAAAATGTTCCATCTGGCTGTGTGGATATTAATATAACTTTTAATTCGTACCCCCAGTTGGTGTCAGCAACGCTAAGGTGCGTTTAACAATATTTATAATATCAACTGACAACAAACCCAGGATAATATTTGACCAATTTAAACTCTAAATAAATAAATAAATATATATATATATATATATATATATATAATTCTACATGTTTTAAGTAAGTTTTTAAAAGATAATATATAGTGTAACAATTGTCCACGATAAATTTGGTAGACTTTCTTTAATTAATAGTAAACTATATTTGTGAATCATTATAAATTGATTTTTAACGGTAGTTAAACGAAAATAGAGGTGCAATTCTGTTACAACTATTTATTTTTAAAAAGTGAGGGCAGACGGGATATAGATTTGGTTTATATAGATTTGGTTTACTTGAAATGCTTCACTACACTTCCTCAGCACGTGTTCTTTCATCGGGGGTTTTTATTTTCTTCTCTTCCAGGAAAAATTCTTTACAAATAACAGGGGTTTTGTAAAAAAAGTGCCATATTCGTATTGAAAAGAATGTTTCATCTTTCAGTAATAATGTAAAAGTATATATATATATATATATATATATATATATAATTTTAATAAAAAAATATATGCCATGTAAAAATGTATGTGTTGGGTGCATCATTTATTAGAGAAATGTATGTATTTTAAACAGTTTTGGGACTAAAGTCAAGACATTTTTGGAAAGCACGAATACATATTCATGATTTCTATAAACTAATAATCTAAATGTTAAAATATGGTTCATTAGGTCAAATTAAGATAAACGCATTCGTATTAAATATAGGTCTGAAACCCCTTCTTTCCACCTAGACAGTAATTTGTATTTTTAATTTTTCATCGAAAAAACGTTTTCATCGAAAGACTGTAATGTTTACTAAATAATAATTACCAATTTTTTTTTTTTTAGTCAATGCAGATTATTTTTAATTCTAAATTTGATTTAGATCTAAAGACACCTCTTTTTTTTAAAGCGAATGAACGATAAGTAAGATCTAATTATAAAACCAGTCGCCGCCAGCGAGTGGCACTGCTTAAGGTACCACTGACTTGGACAGGTGCAACAACAGTCGTAACACTGAATCCGTACACTTAATAAATTAAGCAAGTGATTCTTTTCAAAAAAATATTAACATATGTTATAATTACTTAGTTTTTCCAATATTTGTGTGTTTTTTTATGAAAATAAAATATGAAAAAACGGTTTCATCGAAAAAAACTGTAATGTTTACTAAATAATAATTGCCAATGTTTTTGTTTTTTTTTTTTTTTTTTTTTTTTTTTTTTTTTGAAGTCAACGGGGATTACTTTTAATTCAAAATTTTATTTAAATCTAAAGACACCTCGTTAGGTGCAATAACAGTCGTAACACTGAATCCGTACACTTGATAAATTAAGCAAGAGATTATTTTCATCCAGCTATTTCGAAAATATACTAATATATGTTATAAATTACTTTATTTCTCCAATTTTTTGTGTTTTGTTTTTTGTATACTGCATCTTGCTCAAACTAATTGGAACGACGGTTATTGTTAGAGTAAAGGACGGAATAAAACAATAACGTATAATTACATTGGGTTTAAACTAAATTAATTGTCTTTAAAACCAAACTAATCATTAAGTATTAGATGTCATGGTAATAATAGGACATTTATGTGTTTACTTTACAATATTACTTAATTTTAAACAAGTATATAAGTTATGATCAATAGAATATATTTTCGTGAAATAAATTATTTACTAACATATATTCATAAATAAAATTAATGCACTAAATTTAAACTGCGGTACTTGATTTAGTAGTATACTCTCAAGGCAGTGGTTCGGTAACACATTATAAGTTAAGCATACAAACGTATGCTTTGGAAGTTTCAAGATGTTTTACACACTTATGGATCTTGCCATCAGCTGCTATTTTGTCCAGCAAATATTTTTCATTCATAGATCTGGCAATAAGTGAATATAGCCAAGTATAAGATGTTTGCAATCGATACTTTTTAGCTAAACTGAAACTTTTCTAATTATAATAGTTTGAGAAATATTAGTTAAAAGAAAAATTATGAACTATGATTATTATTGCAATATAAAAATGTCTTATATTATGATTAATGAATAAATTGTATTTTGACTAAGACACTTCTTCAAGCGTATACGCTTAGGTAAATAATTATAGACTTATCATTTGTATATATCATATCGATTAAAATAATGAGGTCAAGTGCGGGTATTAGTATCGACATTTCTTCTGTTGTGGTCATTTCTATGGAGATCATGTGTAGTGGTTGGCAAGTTCGAGTCAGCTCAATTCATGCACTTTATGTTAGAAGTGATGTTCCGAAATTGCAGCATTTTTTACTCCCAAAACTGCCCCAATGTATTTCTCAAGGGAAAATCACAAAAAGTAGTATTTCTAACCTAACTTGAGGAAAATCTCGAGTAAAAGTTTTAAACCTTCGCAGTTCTACATGCGTAACAAATTCACACCTTATACAGGGTGTTTCAGATCACCAGTATCAAATGTCTAGCAAGCAGATGGCTTACTACAGTAGCTTGGTTTTAAAGTTCACCCTACAAAATCAACCTATAAAAATTCAATGAAATAATTTTCAAACCTGTGGAATTTCACGTAGTACACAAAACTGAGGGTTCTACGTTTCAATCTTAAAAATTTCAAATGTAAATATGGGAAATGTAGTACTTTATTTTAAAGGTATTCATGCCACAAACACATTTTTGAAGAAAAACGTAATTAATTTTTTTTGTTTTGAAATGGTGGCCTAAATGCTACTGCGAAAAAAAGGTTTTTGATTTTTATTACCATACCCATATTACTAATCCATTTCAAAATCAAATATTTTATTAGAATACTCAGTGACACTACCTTTCAAACAATATCAAGCATGTCCCTAATTTAAAATGTTTGCTACCCCTATAAAAGTTTATTTATTGAAAACACGAAAATACCCTTTACCAAAATTTTAAATAGTAATGGGGGCCTCCAGCATTTAAGTTTAAAGGTCCGTGTAAAACTAAACAATTTTCATACTTAAAGTTTTGCTCTATCTGTAATGATTACGAAAATGTGACCCAAAACCTTTTATTTGTGAATTTTATTAATACATATCCGTAAAATCATAAAAGAGAAAATCATATACTTTAATAGACAACCACCAATTATAGTAGTTCTTATACCTTACATATGGTCAAAGTGCATTCCGATGTTCTTTAGGAAGAGTCGAATCTGTTCCCGAATCATTAACATATCGTAAAACTTCTTCACCGTTGATTCCAGCAATTGAATTTTGTATTCGTATCTGCATGTCCTCCCGAGTTGTTTATCGGATTTTGAACACATTAAAACTACGTCCCCGAAAGTTAATAACCAACACAATTGATACCCGGTGACATAGGGGGCCAAGAGCCTGGACCACTTCTTCCCATCCTCCTATCTGGATACTGACGATTAAGTTTTCGAATACCCAATAAATGTCTATTTTTGGAAAAACTCTCGGTAACTGCATGAGTTAATAGTTAAAACATCTGTGAATATGGCCATTTCGGTATTTTGTTAAAATGTGTTGTTTTTTATTTAAATGACTCTACTATTTTTAAGGAGACAATTTAATATGAAAATTAATACAATAAATATAGACTTTTAGTTACAGTTTTGCAATCGTTATATATATAAAAAAAAACTTTAATTATGAAATTTGTACCGTTTTACACGGCCTCTAAGTTAATATGCTGGAAGTCCCCCCTACTTTTGGGTTAAAGTTTTGGGTTAAAGGTATTTTCGTATTAAAAAAAAAAAAAAATGTTATAGGGGTAGTAAACATTTTTAGATTAGGGGTATGTTTGGTATCGTTTGAAAGCTAGTGTCACTGAGTGATCCCAAAAAATATTTGATTTTGAAATGGATTAGTAATAAATGGATAGGTATAGTAATACAAATCGAAAACCTTTTTTTTAGTAGAATTTAGGCTGCCATTTCGAAACAAACAAAACCCGAAAGTGGGTAATGTTAAACTAATATAACCAAGTGGGAATCAAACTAAAGGTATTCTTCAGTTGATTACTATCACATCATTAGATTTTAGAAAAGACTACGTTTATAGTCCTCACTGCTCCTAAAACCAAAATTAATTGTCAAACTGATTAAGAATCCGTAGGCCGATCTCCCTCAAGAGGTGACCTGCTGATAGCCAAAAATGGTACTGTAGCAGAGTGCCTTGGTGAGTGCCTCACACCGAACTTTCCATCACGAATCCGTAGGCTAAATTCCACGAAGGAGCCTTTAACAGGCATCCTAGCGAGGCCATGGGCTGAGTTCTACAAAGGGGCAAAAGGCAGAGTCCTCATGCGAGACCGAAGACCGAGCTTCCTTTACAAGCGTAGCAAGTGACGGGGTTGGCACGCGAAAGGCTTGATTGGCATTTTCTGTAGCATAGCTGTATATGAACTGTTTTCATATATGTTTTTTAAATTAATGTATTCAATGGAGCATTGTTTGGAAGAGTAAAGATTTTCTAATCCTTTAATTAAAAAAATTAATTATCGTTATTTTTTGTACATGCATGGAGGTTTTAATCGTTAATATTTTTTTTTTCATGTGGCCCCCATAATTGGGCCCTTGGTCTGTTGGGGTTGCAGTGGTTTTCACAGGTTTTAGTATGTATGTTTTCTTTTTTTTTTGTTTTTGAATATACCTGTTTGAATACAAATATATCTTATGTTTAGTAATTTAGCTTTATCTGGTTGTATTTAAACTGTATTGTATATTATTGTTTCATAACCAAGAATGTATTACATAATATGGAGTACTTTATTTGGACGCTTAATTTATAATTGTGTTTCTTCAGTTATTTAAGTTTTTTTTTTTAATTTTCATAAAATGTGCCTTTTTATTGTGATTAATAATTTTGCCTGTGAAGACAATAAATACATTTATTATTATTATCAAGAGAGCCTAGGTCAACTTGCGCTTACAGATAATTTTCTTTTTATCAGACAACAAATACCACTGTAATAAGTTGAGACAGTATATTACTTTTTACCAAGCCAGTATTATTCAACACCAATACATATTACATGTAATAGTTTGAACGTAGTGGAACCCCGAAATACATTCTTTAGAGGGGTTTAAATTTAAAACTATACATATATTAGAAGTGAACAATTAGTATTTTAAAGTTCGTTGGAATACGTAGAATTAAGTCATTCCGTAGTTGAACTCGTAGTTATTAGAACATACGCGTTTTTAGCCTATTTCTGAACAGAATTTATAACAACTCGTATTAAAGCATAATTCATGATTTACGAAAATTACGTTAATCTAAGCAATGCTGTGATGAATTGGCTTCTTTTGTGCCCAAATAATTCACTTTCTCTATAATGTCCTGACTTTCTTTCTCTACCTTGTTTCACTAGTTTTCTTTGTCAACTTTTGACCAACTTACCAAGTGAAATATATATATATATGTTTATATAACTGATTGTTGCACTGTTTGTCTTGTTACACCTCTTTTATGTTTCTTCCTTATAAGGTCCTATTTATATTATAATGATATCTAACATTTCATTTGCTAATATTGTGGATTGAATTGCTTTAAAATATTTGTAGAATGTTAAGTTTCATATTTAAGTTTTTTTTCTTCTTTGTAACTTCTAAGGCTGCCAGCTACTAACTCATTAAATACTGTATCATTACTCTTGTAATAATTTGTCTCTCTTTTCTTATTTATTTATTTTATTATTTTTTACCTCTTCCGTTAACTCACTACACTACATTTTTCGTTACTTCAATACTAGTACTATTTATTACAAGTACGGCTAGTTTAGATTAGATCAGGTTAGGTTAGGTTAGGTTATGTTAGGTTAGGTAGCTACTAAATTTGATAAAAAAACTGGTGAATCCAATGATCGACTTGCCACCGAATGCCCTCTCCGTGGGTAAGTTCTTGGAAAACGATAAGATAATGCCAGCGATGTTGGATTCCTAGTGGGTAAGGAAACCACTAACAGTGGGTGTAAAAATTATTGAGGAACAGTTTTTAGAGTAATACAAATGTATCCAGGTGTATTGAATTAACGGAAGCAAAAACAAATTTGTGGTAGTGAATGGACGGAAAATATTTTTTTTTAATTATATTTAAGTCAAGCTTATGTCAGAAACTAATGTCTCTTTAAAGTAAAATAAAACGAAAAACATTAGTTGATATGAGTAGAAGCAGTAAATTATCAACACGTGTAAACACATACATTAATCTAGAGCGTATTTAAAAGTTTGTTATCCGTTCGAATTTATCGTCTGGATATGAATTAATGTACCAAGAAACAGTAAAGATTGAGCCTATCCTTCAACCCTTCTTTATGGTAGACCCGGACATATATATATATATATATATATATATATATATATATATATATATATATATATATTTGGATGAGTTAAAATAAGTTCACAATTTACTACCCATAACATATTCAGTATTCTTTCCTATAAAAACGCTTTCAAAACTGATAGCATAGAGAAACTATAATATAGAAAATTTCCAATTCTGAAATAAATTTAAAAAAAGAGATGAAATTCGTCGAAGTACTCTAATTTAACATTACAACACATTTAATTTAAATTTTACCAAGTCTACTATATCTTACTATATTAATGCATAAAATGGCAAAATATTTCGTAAATATAGTCAGTAGCCAACGATAAAAATATAAAACCTATAAAAAACACTAGAATTTTTCTCTTTTATATAAAGTGGACATACTATTTCACTGTTGTTGAAGAACAAAATTGTCTCTGTAGTGTTATGAAATATTTGCTAACTTACGGACTTTATTTCTAAAGTCTATTTTATTTATTTGGAAATCAATTTAAATGTCACCATACATGCAATTCCCAGAATGAAAATATTTATATCCAAAAGATTTAAATGGTAAATACAATTTATTATTCATGTAATTAAAAATATTAACATTTCGTCGTTTTATTTTCAGTAATATAAACCTTTAAAAAATATTCTAAAGAAAATAAGTTATGAGTCAATTTTGTAATAAATACGTTTAAAATTTTATAAATTGTATAAGTTATTGAAATTGTAATTTTAAGGGAGAGGTTGGATAAAGTACAGGTTATTCATAGATGTTTATAAGAACAAAATCGAACAACAAAAACCACCCTTCAGTGAGCTGTAGATTTGTTCAAATAAAATGGCTCTAAGTCCTTTTCGAAGTTCATTCATTGTTACTGAGAACCTGTGAACTTTGATTTCAAAACTTTACCGACACAACTCTACAAGTCGACATTAAATAATATTAGATATTTTATATTTTATATAACTATATTTAGTAACAATCGTTTATTAAAATATCATCAGTTTACATTTATAATATACTTACAAATGATATAAATTATTAAAGTTAGTTTTTTACAAAATATCCAAAATTTTTCGTCTGTGACTACCCATAAATGAGAAAAATATATTGGAAATGTATATGCAGTAAAACTAATGTAATATATAAGCTGTCCCAGCACTGACTTCAGTTATCGTATATAATCATTCATATTAAAAGCCAAATATGAATAACTACATTCAAATTTATTTCATTACAATCCTCTTTATGATTTATCCAAATCAAAGATTTTTTCAGTAAATAAAAATATACTATTTTATTACCATCAACAGAAAAATGTATGAATATATTAACTTGTCATTTTTAACTTTAGATTTTGTTTTGTTAAATCTAATGAATAATTTAATTATATTCCACGAATGTTGTTTTTCGACTCGAATAATTGATTACACGAAAATGGTTTTTTTTTTTTTTATCTTCCTAACCAGTTTCATCTTTTGTTAAGGCATTAATACTCGTATGTATGGTACGAAGTTAAGGAACAATTACTTATACTTAAACCCAAAGATGTTTGTTTGAACTACGTTTATGAATGTAATCTTTCAGTAATGCACTATTATCACCAAACCCCTTTGAATACTGAACAGTTTATTTACAGAATAGTTTGAATTTATAAATCAATCAATGACGTAAAACTTGTCAGTAACTTTTGTTAAACTAAACTTGCATTTTCAACCCACCCACTTTGGTTTTTAAGCTAACACTTTCATACATTTGTATTTTGCACCAGAGATCGAAACACACGCACAATGAAACCAGTTGATTACAAAATATCTCAGTCTTAACATTAATGTCTTCATCTTTTACTAATTTCTTGAAGAACGAATACAAATCACTAATAACACCACCATTATTACCGGAGAGCCCTTTGCCTTTCTTTTATTTGATAATACTAACAATTGGAAAACATTTCAAAATATATTTGAAATTAAATATTGCTTTGTATTTTTATAAATATTATAATATCGTTAAACCAAAGTCTGACTGTTTCAAATTAAATAAAGAATGTCGCATAGAAACGTCTGAGAAGTATCATGTATAAAATGTTTTTATTTACAAATAATATATCAATTCGAAAAAAAATGTTCGATGAAGCTTACGTTTTCTTTAAGAAAACTTCCACAAGTACAAACTATTACTTGTTGTAAGAACAAATAATGCCAGAGACTCCTTTGAAAAGAAAATATGGAAAATTAGTCTATTAATACCAGACACTGAGCGAGTCGTTAAACTCTTGACGGCGTACTAAATGGTGTGAAAAAATATGAAGGAATGTGAGCATTTGAGATATTCCTTTTCAGGTGGATATATACTTTGTAGTTCTGCATTAAACTGTATATCATCAAGTTTGATAAACGGGCTTGAAGTACTTTGAACACAATATAGTGACATCAGTACGAAACTTATTTTCCATGCATACTGGCGGGATAGAAGGAGCATTTATTCCTAAACTGGTTAACATACTTCTAGATTTTAGTGGATATTCTTCAGATCACTCTCAATACTGCGAAAATTAAATTCTACAGCTCTCCTTAGGCCAGTCTGTACCTCCTGAACGCTTTAATTTCTTACGAGCATATTGTTTCTTCTTGAAAGCCTTATTACGTCAGATGAAAATAACTTTTGATACCTTGACGATCACAGTCATTTCGTGGTATAATATTTCCAATTGACTAAATGATATATAGAAAATGCAAGAATTTCTTACTTTGTGAATCTTTCAACCAACTCACCCCATCAATGAAGATTCCAAAAGGAGAATAGCTTCCATATTCTCTTACTAACCAACACTACCATGAAATAACTGTAGTTTCATGTAGTATGTGAGGATGAGGTCCATGACGTTCATACCTTTATGGAGCTGTGAACGTTTCAGACATCAGCCAATACTTTTAACAGAGAATCTATCCCGGCTCTAGACAAGAGCTGCATTCAATTACAAATAATCATTCTACATCAGATATAGTCGAGAACATTAAAACTCCTAACATTACGATGAAATGAGGTATTTCATACACTCTCATGGAAACATTACATTTCCATATTAGGTCCCATTAATGATATCAAATCAGTTTTGACTTACAAATAATACAATAAAAATTATAACCTTCAAGTTTTTAGTGAAGACAAGTTTCAATATAAGTGGTAAAGACAGAGCTACGTTAATAACCAATAACAATTAATTGGCAAAGGAAATTAGTTTTTCTATTTCCATTGCATTGATCTCTTCTTCATCTGATGTCCAACTGCATGGCAACGATCAGTTTTACTATATATTTCAATAAAATTAATTGTTTATTAAATTTCTTTTAGTCTTAAATAGAAATTTATTTGAAATACTATAAAAACAATCTTGATAAATAAGAATATTTTGACCCACAAAAATTATACTTGTTTGTAAAAAGCACGTAATAGTTAATACATATTTTTATTACATATGTTTAATAGGTATCGGTTGGATGAAGACAGTGTAAACACGTTTTTACAATTTTAACTTATAAATATATTTAAAAAGTTATTTTAAACACACTTTGATAATTAAGTACAGTTAACATTGCTCTTTGTCTCACTAAATATTTTTAAAATATAGTTATAAACCAGTGGATAGAATCCTTTATTTCCGTGGATTCATACTGCAATTGTGGGTATTTGTAATTATTTTGTAGGAAATATAACACTCTAGGACTCAGTTATGTAATAGTTTAAGGGTAAAAGGTGACTGAATTTTTAATTTTTTTTCGAATGTTAGTCATAAATTATATTTAAAAAAAATTTTAACTTAGATTATTTAGTTAGCAACGGTAATTTTGCAGGTATGCATATATTTAAATTGTATATTTTGTTTTGTTGTTGTTGAGCAGGACAAACCAACACCCCCCCCCCCACGTTACAGCCTCTAAAATCAGCTTGCGAGCGTGTGCATACTATTCCACCGCCACTGCCGTCGTCGTCGTGCCAGCCCTTGGATGATTGCGTCAGTACTGTTTCATTTTTGAGACTGTCTTAGGCCGTACTAGGTGGTAGGAGGAGGAAGTGGAAGATGAACGTACTTTTTCATCCTCATCATCAATATCATCGACAGATTGAAGAAATCCACGGGGTGGCGGCTGGAATGGATGGCGAGAGGGGTCTGTTGCAGTAGGTCCAAATGTCACTAGGTCCAACATTGGTTTTGCCGTATACTAAATATTATAAGCAAAACACGATTTCACTGGGTCCAACGGGCACAGCGTCCAATTTGGACGGTGTGCAACAAGACCGTTTGGACGCTGTGACACTGTCAAGGCTTTTGGACGTTGCGCACTGCGTCCAATCTCACTAGGTCCAAAAGTACAGTCAAGACGCAGGAAAGTGGATACGCCTAGTCAGAATGTCGCAGACGCCTTTAAAATACAGTTGTTTAGAAGCTATCGTTTCATGTCTATGGATACTTTATTAATTGCTTAATTGTTTTAAATATCATCATGATTGATCAATATATTTCTAATTGTGTTTTAATGGTTTAATAAATCTAAAACCCAACACTTTATAAAACACTATCAATAGAGAATAAGGCTACTTAGTTACTAAATTAAATTTCTGCTGTAAATGTGGAGTAATTTTCAATTAAATAGATAGTATATTAATGCTTAGTTAGATATCAACTTAAATTGTTATTAAATGTGTTAATAACAAAAGTTTGGTAACTATCGTTATTATTTATAAACGGTCTCACCAAACTAAGTGCTCAAACTTGGAATATGTTTGCTTGCGTCTAAATAAGTTTAAAATCTTTATAAATATAGACATAAAATGTTTTGTTTTCCGTCTGTCTGTCTTGTTACGGTATTTTAAATAAGTTATTGTGACTTGAAAACCATTTCCCTGGTTATCGGTCTATTAATAAATAGTTCTTTCTGACAAACAATGACTACACTCGTTCATGTACGCTCATCACACTTATTCGCCTATATATTGATGATCGGCGTCTTACTAATGAATAATAATTGAGGTGAAATTGTTAAAAATTACTTAATTAAAGGTTAATATTATTATGGCCTTTTATTACATGGCAATATTTTTTATATATGTTAAAACTTCTTCATATGTCGTACCATTACACATGTTAAGTAGCAATTACTCAAAAGCTTAAAGTCTTTCCAAAATTAATAAGGTAAAAAAAACCTATTGACAAATTATGTTTTCCCGAGTTAGAACGTTATTTCCTAGGAAGCTAAGAAGCAATGAACAATCCAATCACACCATTGTGTAACTGTACAACAGTGCATATGACGTTATGTCATATGCATTTTTATATTTTATTGTAAGTTTTAATAATTTTTAACCTACCTAGAGAAAAAAACCGAATTTTTACCAGTTTTCAATTTTCACTAACTTTAAAAATGTTTTATTAAAATAAAACCGTTGATGTATTGTATTTCTATTTTAATACGTTGATGACAAGCATTTTTGGAATAATCTTTATAAATTTTAAAAATTTATTAAGAATTTTTTACTTTTTAGAATAAAGTTGTTATTAATTTCCTGAAACACCGTTTTCTTGGCTGCTAGAGGTTGTAAAATTGATTAATTGTTCAATTTCGTAAATAATTGCTGCATATGAGTTTGAAAATTACTTAATTTCATGGCTTCAAAGTCCTCCTTCATTCCAACTGCAATATGTTTGTTAACCAGAATATAATTCAAGTCAATCAATTCACTGTTAAGTGGAAAAAGTAGAGAGATTTATCATTCAAATAGATTGGCCACCTTTCAAATGTTATTTATAGCTCCTATTTTGTAGAATTTGTGTACATTTTAAACTTACAATATCAAACGATGAGTCTGAGGACACATAATTTAAATATGCAAGCCTTGTTAAATAGTTCTCGTCATTCTACACTAATAAAAAAGAATCTTGCTGATATTTACTCACATCATTGAACAAAAATAAACTTTAAGTTCTTAAACTTTTGATTGTAATTTCATCTCGACTGCCTCCACGTTCACAAAATATTTCCAATAATTTATTTAGTTATTAAATATGTTTACATATACTTGAGAACAACAACATTGAACTTACAATCGCCTGATTATACCAACAAACAGCAAGTAAATGTTATACTATAAAACGAGCAAGGAATTGTATGTATCTTTATATGTACCCATTTCCTGTCATTTTATTTCAAAAACGGCTTCACCGATTTTCTTCGTACTTTGTCTATAAAAAGGTTTTCTACCTCAGGAATCCAATGGATTTGGTGACAATTTTGAGAAATCTCATTTTCTATGAGTTTTCACGATTCCAAAAGTAAATGGGTGGGCGGGTGGGTCAATAACGATTTGCCATCAACCTCGGTTTTACCCCCGAGGTTGATGGCAAATCGTAATTAAGAAAGTTGCTAGAAGTTTGTAAGGTATTTCCAGAATTATTTGTAGAAGTTGTTTGCAAAGTATTATTACAAGTCATAAGATTTGTTTCATTATTTGAATCAAGATCTGTATTTTCAATTTCAGCTTCATAGCATGTTTCAGTATCTTGCGATTCATTTAAATTCGGTATTGGAAGTCAGCGATTAGATGATATGAACCCGATCGGAGATCGGCTTTCCTGGTACTTAATGTAATGTGTGTAATAATTTTGTGTGTTATAAAGAACAACTACGCCGTTCAGTCTTGCTATGCAAATGTAAATCACATGTGTTTAGGTTTTGCGTTTTGAGTAATGCAGGCGCCGTTATTTTGCTATGGAGCTTCTGATCCAATGCATATTGTTGTAGACGAGCGCATGTGCTGCCGCCAAACGGCAATTTGTTTAACCTTAATAATAGGTAAACTATTTGGCGTACTCTTAGCTTCCATACAAGACTTTGCAGTGTTCTTGATTTTATATATAATTATTTTATTAAGTTAATGAGAAATATGTATTTTCTGTATCTTGGGATTCATTTAAATTCGGTATTGGAAGTCAGCGATTAGATGATATGAACCCGATCGGAGATCGGCTTTCCTGGTACTTAATGTAATGTGTGTAATAATGTTGTGTGTCATAAAGAACAACTACGCCGTCATGTAAATAAAAATCAAACAACAAAAAACTTCAAAAGAGTTTAAAAAAATGACGCCAAGCACATTACAAAAGTTATTAAGAAATAAACCAAAGTACCAACCTTTATTTACCAATGAATGTATTTGTCGTTTATAGGATATAAATTTATTGCATGGATAAAAGCTGATGTTAAAACATATTTAGAAACAAATTAATGTTATTCCTAATAACCCTCCAAAAATGTTTGAAAAATAAATTGATAATAAACAAATAAATTAAATAACCAATTACCAGAGTACTATTGTATACAGATACATGAGTTAGCTGAGTAAGTCACAATTTTATAAAGTCACCATTATTTGTAAGGAATAGATCTTTTAAGAACAGTTACATACATTCAAAACGTGATGAACATGGTTGTACCAGTTATTACATTGGGTACCACCCGTGATTAACGTGGGTAGTATCTATGATTATTTTGGGTGGAACAATTGGTCAACTTGGTTAGTACCTGTGATTACCTTGAGCAGCTTACCATGTGATTACCATGGTCAACTTGGGTAGCCACCCGTAATTACCTCGATTATAAAACGTGGTCAACATGGCTAGCTACTCGTGATTACCTCGGGTAGGATCCGTGGTTAATTTGGGTAGTATCTGTGATTTACCTTGGGAAGCACCCGTGGTAAACTTGGTTTATACCTTTGATTATTTTAGGTAGCACCCGTAGTCAACTTGGTATTGACTACTGAGTCAACCCGTAGTCAATACCAGCACTCATTATCTTGGGTAGCACACGTATTCAAATTGAGTACCAGTGGTCAATTTGAGGGAAATATGTGCGATTGTCTTTGGTAGTACCTATGGTCAACTTAGATAGTACTTGTGATTACTTTGGATAGGATAGGATGTGTGGTGGACAGGGACTTGGGAAGTCACCTGTTTTTACCTTGAGTAGACCATGTGGTCAACTAGGACCTGTAATTATCTTAGATAACACGTGGTCAATATGAGTAGTACCTGTGATTACTTAAGTTAGGGCCGGTGGTGAACTTGGGTTGTGTCTATGAATACCTTGGGTAAGGCCTGTGGTCAACGTGAGTAGCCATCCCATATTACCTTGGGTAGCACCTGTGGTCACCTTTGATAGTACCTGTGATTATTTTGGGTAGCACTCGTTTACACCCATAATTTTGGGTTTTCGTATTTGGTTAATTTTACTTATTGTTTGTTAATTGTTTATGGTTAATATTTTCAACATAACTATATCTTAATCTTTATAGCTATAAAAGTGGATAAGTAGTAGTCAATTACCTTTTAAAAAAAATTAAAAATGACTGTAAATTATCTGGGTTAAAATGGATATGTATAATTTAAATACTCATGTATTACTTAAATGCTACAAACAAACAGAAAAAATCAATAGAGTTAACTTTACATTAGTTTTACACAATAAACTAAATTGTTGAAGCGTAACGCCTTCACTATTGGAAATACTATCTGTGTTCAACCCTGCTACCCCATGTGCAGCATGTAAGGCGCCTGTACAATAATTTATTTCTCAACACCAACACCGTACGACATGCAAAAGAAAAGTTTATAATTTCTCACTTACAGTACTTACTGTCACACATAATATTAGTAACTTTTGACATTTACAAAATGTCTACTTTTCTGCTACACAATAGAAATTATTTTAAAACTTACAATTAAACCTACTACATATAAGATGTAGTTTTACTGTATGTTGCACAATTCTTAATTATTAACTTATTAGTTATTAGTGATATCATCAATAATAGTATTAGTTGAATTTACAACAATTCATTGCACAACTTAATTAATTTTTGTTACACTTATTGTGACAATAATATTTTTATTTTAAGTAGCTGTTGTGTGGTGATTACATTTATTAATGTTCTACTAAGTTACTAAAAATATGGAATATTGCCGAATTTATTACGCTTTAATGAACGAAGAGAAGCTGTAGGCGACAAATATTTACAGACGAATCCATTGAAATAATATTGAATTAAAAAATGTTTTTCTTTCCTTATCTGATGGTCGATTCGATCAAAGTTTCACACTGTCGTCATAAAATACATAGTACTAATATGTTTGACGTGTACGTAGAATAATGCATTGCCTATCTTATAAATACAAGCGCAGCGTTAACGGCGAAACAATAGCTTTGATTAACTGTAGATGCTATCGTAATTGCAACATTCTTAACCCTTTCGATGCCGTTACGCTAAAAATGCCGCGGTCCCATATTTCGGACCGCTCGTAATTTTTTTTTTTTTTCGATAAGGCATTTTCGTTAATATGCCACATATACGGTACCAATCTGTTGAGAATTGATTATAGTACTCAGAAAAAGTGTTTTAAACATCTTTTAAATATGCGTTTGTTGAAATATATTTGTCACACTTGAAATAATCGCTCAATTGTGACAAATATGTGATTTTGTACTGTCGAAAAAAATTACGATAAATCCTGGGATTTTCAAGGTAAGACTTTGAAATTTGGTATGCATGTTAGTAATTAAATGTTCTTTCAAATAAAGTCACTTTTATAGCCCTAGTATTTTTGTTGTACGGTCTGAAAAGTTTCAAAATTTAAAAATTAAAAAAAAATTTTAATTTTAAAAAAAGTTGATTTTACAAATTAAAACCAATATTTTATTTAAGAAAATATATAAATAGTAAAAAGAGCATTTCAAAACAAGAAAAACCAAAAATAATTATGAAAATATATTGAAAAATAACAAAGTTAGAACAAAATAACGTAAACTATGCATATTCACTAAAAATACCCCCGGCATTTCTTGCATACCAAGGGAAAATATGCCTGGCATCGAAAGGGTTAATATATTTCACTCATAGTACTAGCAAGTTATTAGCTAATTACATGGGGTTAATTATTCAACAGTTTGAAGAGCCATTAAATAGTGTGTAACCACTTAACATGCACCTATGAACACTTTAAAAATTGTTGGAATGGTTTCTGAGAATTTATGTTTAAAATATTCAAAAGTAAGGCATATTCAAAGAAGGCGATGATCCTTCTAATCCATTTGTTACAACTATATTAGAATTAATTTTTTAAATAAACTATCACAACTTTTGAATTGATTAATGTCTCTTTAGTAATGTCTTCTAGAATGGCTAAAAATCCCTAATCGAGAAAAGCACATTCTTCCACAAATATGATCTCTCATTTAGCAGGTGATATCTGTCTCAAGATTTGCTGAGTTAATCCTTATTTATTTGTGCTCTATATGTGGCAAGTAATTCTCAATTTACGTATGCATTAAAATTTCTTACAGTGGTTAAACATTGTCTTTATCTCCTCTTAGTACAACCTACTGCTCTTTTTACTTGCAAACGTTCATTGTATAATACACATTTTGGTAAACGTCTATCATCCTTTTGGAGAACATGCGCTGTCCATCTAAACTGCTTTTTAGTTACTTGTTTTGTTATACCAATGCAGTTTGTGGATCTGATCAACAAGATACTGATCATATTTATTTATGTTGTCATTGAACCAATCAACACTTTGTTTTCTTTTAACACTATAGACATTTTTGCACGATGTTAGAACTTCTTTTCTGAATGTAATCCATCTAGTATTCCATGTCAATCCTACTCGATCATTGAAATCCCCTAATATTATTTTATTGTAAGATGGAATTTTTCTAGTTATTCAATAAATATCTTGACAGAATTTGTTAATGGCAATATCTTGTTATATAAGAGTCATATTTTGGAGATTAAAAAGCTGAATATTTAGTCATGATTCTCTCGGATATTCCAACTTGTAGTTCATTTAGTTGTGGAATTAGACTATTCTTAATAGCATATCCTGTCTTACTGTATTGCAAGTTTAGAAAGGGAGAAGTGCTACACTAGTATTTGAGTGAGAAGTGACTGCGAACTTCACTTCCCACTGTCACAGGTTGAATGATCTTTTCCACTGAATGGCAAAACAGACCAAGTGAGACATAGATTTTCAAAGTTAAAGAGACAATTAGTTAACTGTAAAGAAATAGTATATTTCATAACAAGAGTGGAAATTGGGGTTTTGCATGTTCGAGACCATATGTTTGAAGTGCGAGACTTGTCGAGCACTTCAAATGGCCAAGAACATACAAAACACTTTCACTCGAGTTTTGAACGATACTTTTCACTACACTACTGAATAAAAACAGGTGTTGTTGACTGTGGAAAAATTTTCGGTTGTAAACAATGTTACTTTCGGTAGTAAACAATAGACAGCTGTTGAAAATATGTAGTTTCGCAGGTTGTAAACACATAACGAAAACAGCTGAACTCATAGTAGTGTAGTGAAAACTAAATTTTAGTCATTATTCAGTAAACAGCTGTTCATGAGGCTTTTAGATAGATAATTTGGGTTAGATAATGAATAACCCAACAATTTGTATAGTAACATAAAATGTTCATAATTTTATGGGATTTATAAATATCTTATCTGAATAGATGCGTTCTAAAATGATTAAAATGCATTTGTTGATAGGAAAAGGAAGCGTTCATTGAACTGTATGTTTTTTAGTAATCACTCAGAGAATGCGAACTGGCTTGACCTTGTCCACGATATTCCAATCATTTAAGGAGCATTAGTTTATAAATTATAATGAAAGAAAGGAACTTATTTACTAATGCTGAAATAATTAGTGGCACAGCGTACCCTGTTAAACTAAACTCTGACACCGTTTAATGAATATCTTAGAAACGTAGGAGAGAGGCTGTAAACTAAACATCTTAAATCTGTAATTGGCATGTGATTGGATGTGCTCTATACATTTTGAAGGATAAATCTTTGTTTAACTCATACGTTATGTTAATATTTGCATGATTAGGGGCAAGGATGTGCAACATGAATAGGTAAAATAAGAATGGATACATGATTTGGGCAGATCCGTATGTCTTATACAAGGTTGGGCAAAAGTCTGGAATATATTTATTAATTTCAAAACCATTAAAATAAATGTAATGAAACTTTGTAGTTTATGTACATGTCCCTATACCAAGCATTTAGACATATTTTACTTGTTTTTCGCATAGCCAGATGATGGCCCATGAAGGAAGTCTTAAACATTTTAAAATATGAGCCTACCTCGAGTTATACCTCATTTTAAAGGTTGTAAAATTATTTGTAAAACACAAGAGTCCAAATCTTAGGTCAAAAGGATGGCCCAGTCATAAAATACATTATTTACTTTTAAAACTATTAAAAGAAAAGTAATGAAACTCTGTAGTAATGTACATGTCCCTATACCAAACACATGGACATATTTTCTTTTTTTTTTTTTTCATATGTAGGTGAAAGTTAAAGAGACAATTGAGTTAACAGTAACGAAAACTAAATTTTTAGTCATTATTGAGTAAACAGGCTGTTATGAATGAATAACGTTCCCATAAAGTTATGAATGAATTCACGTTCAACAATTGTGATAAATGAATAGCGTAATAGTGACTTGGTCGTTGTCAAGTTTATACGTCATTTTAAAGGCCATTACTGTTTGTACAAAACATGTTTGTACAAAACAAAAGGGCTAATGTGAGGTCAAAAGGATTAACAAAATACAGCAAATTTAAAAAAATTTTTTTTGGGGGGTTTTTTTTTTTGCTTTATTCCCTCAAATTTTAAAGGCTATTTATTTAACAGTTTCCCGGGCCCTTTTTGCTGGGGTATGGATGAGGACTCGCCCTTTTTTTTAAATTAAAAAAATACGGGGTTTCCCTAACTTAAACATGTTATCAAGTTTACCTGCTCCCAAAAGTTTTTTCAAAAAACAGATCCCAAAATTTAATTTTAAGCAAAAATTTTTAAAACAATTTAAAAACAATGACCTAATTATTTGCCTAAAATTTAAAAAATGGGCGGCACTATTTAAATTGGTTTTTAGGGGGCGATTTTCTGTTAGGTGCGGTTTTGGGTGCATTTTAAATTAAAAATTTAAATTTAGATTGCCCATTTTTAAAATTTTTTTAATTCCTTTAAATATAAATATGCTTTTTTTTTTTATTTAAATTTTTATAAACCATTTAAAAAAAATTTTTTACTGTATGAGCTACATAGTTATTAACGTTGTAAATTGTTTTCTTATATAATAAATATTATATATATTTGTTTTGGGTTTTTTGTGGTGCTGGGGTTTGGGGAATATATTTTAAAATCAATTATTTCCATTTCCCTTTTAAAAATATGAAAAATATTGGAATAGAGCATTATTTGAATTCCCAAAAGCAACAAATGTGTAAATGAAAGCGGGAATAGTGGGCCTGTTTTGGTTTTCAATTTTTTTGTTTTCAAAAAACTTTTAAATATTTAAAAAAAAACTTAAAGGGAAAAATTTAAATTTAAATTAAAAAATTGTATTCCCAATCGTGAAGAGTAAAACAATTTTTTTTTAAAAGTTAGGGCTAGTCAGGGGGTTTAAAAAGGCCCCGATGTTCGCACACGCCCAAAAAGGGAGGGGGGACATTTTTACCAGATGTGTCCAAAGCCAAAAAAGGGGTTAAAAAATTTTGGGAGGCGGGGGTTTTAAAGGGCATTTAAAGAAATACCCCCGAATATTTTTTAGGGCCCCAATTTTACCTTTTTTTTAAAAAAACATTTTTTGGGCCTTTGCTTCTTTAAAAAGAAAAGGGAAAATATCCAAACACCCATCGTGGGCCCCCCCCCAACTAAATCAAACAAGATTTTACAGTTTTAAAATTTCCCCTGTTGCTTAAAAATTTTGTAAAAATCTTAAAAAAATTGCCATTTGTTTCCCCATACAAAAACTCCCCCGGAAAACAATATTAAACAACAAACAACTTTGTTTACTTTCCCATAAAAACTTCATGACGAAATTAAACTAGCAAAAACTTTTTAAAGGGTTTTTTTTAATTCCAATTTTTTCTTAACCCCCAAAAAGTGAAAAAAAACGTTTAATTTGTAATTTGCTAAAGTTTTTGGGCCCCCAATTCTTCCCTTTTTTGACTTTTAAATTTGGGTGGTGTGGTAATATTTTTAAAAACCTGATTTTTCACCACGTCATAAATTTTAAGGGAACTTAAATCTTGCTTGATAAAAGGGCAACTTCCAAAGGGAAATTGGGACGTTTTAGCACCCTCCAAATTTTAGTTTAAAAAATTTTTAAAAAAAAGAAACCCCAAATAATGAAAACCAAAAAAAATTTCAAGTTATTTTGCTAAATCACCTACTATTCCGTAAATTTCTATAATCGTAAACAAAGCTATGGCTTTTAATATAAA
>JAQJVL010007052.1:0-25733 GCA_035578905.1 Stictocephala bisonia | reverse complement strand
AGGCAAAAGATGCCGAATATGCCGCCAGAATTTAGGATTTCTGCGCCAAATCGATTACCAGCCCTTCCCCCTTCCCCCCTCCCGCTCACTGACTATCCAGCCCTTCCCCCTTCCCCCTCCCACCTCTCACTGGAGCTATCAACCTAACCTAACCTAACCTAACCTAAACCCTGTATACTTAGTTGTATTTCTATTAACCCACATTTTTAAAAACCGTATTGATAATTACATTACTGCATTTAAATACAGATTTCATATATCATTAGATTTAATGCTATATTCACGTGGTACCTAAGCTACGGTACGTTAGCGACTATGTAATGTATAGAGAACAAAGCCTTGCTCGGTCGTAGCATACATGGCCTTATAAAACTTCTTTCAGAATAAATTGTATATACTTTATTACATATTTAGTTATGTTTAATAGCTTAGGGCATCCTATCAGGTTGTTTCAAATCATTATTAGTAATAAATGAGAATTATATGTTGACTTATGTAAGGTTTGCTTAGCGTATCTAGGACAAACTAGATGATGTGGAACCCGAACCACTTGTTACTGACAAACTAGGGCACTCAAGTGAGGTCCTGCGATTAGCACTACTTGTGGTCAGCCTATATATATCGTTTTATCTTAAACGTTATTTCTCTCTCTATACATGTAACCATTAACTACCAGACCTTACCAAACATATCATATTTAATCTTTAAGGTTCAACAATACTGAACCTACTTCACATAGCGTAATGATAAATAAAAGCAGCACTCAACTGCTCCTTACACTGAATAAGTAAAAAACCAGTCTGGTGACATTGTAGGGGCTGAACCCGTGCGAACTCGATCTGTGAGTAGATTGTCAACCTACCGACATAATATTGATTACTTGCTTCAGCTCAGGAGAGTGACCTTGAAACATGTAAGTTCTCACTTCCCCGTTGTTCTGTAGACACATGTTCTGAACCCATTTAGCATAAGTCTGCTGTTTTAGATTGTTCTACATGAATTTTGTCTCGGGTGTTACGTGTAATATAGCAAAATACATAAACACTTAGCTTTACACAAGAAATCCATCAGTTTGATAGGAATTATCGTACTATATATCCTTGTGTAGGCTTTCTTGATTCTCCTTATATAACTCTAATTACAAGATTTTTTTTAAAGCTCTTTCCATGCTTCTCATATCCAACAAAAGTGTAGCTAAACCAACAACGTACGTACTAGACTACTTGTTATATCTGTAATTACAAGACCACACAACGAAAACAATTGTATACATAGACATTGACCGGTAGAATGTTAGTTAAAAAGCCCCTGAAGGAACGTCAACCTCCTCTACCATCTCAGGGGTCACTACTTTTGAGGCTCACTCATATTAACGTTTATATTTATCTAAGTTTTGGAAATGTTGAGTGATGTACCTCGGGTCGAGGCTCCCAACAGGCCTAGGTCAAATAAACCTGTTGGTACGGAGACCCCATCTAGCAATAATAAACGTGTCTCTCACTCTATGTTTGAAATTAAGTTAGCAATAAGCAAGACAGGTTAGGTGACGCAAGAGTTTGGTTCAAGTTGAGGAAAGTGATTGGAAGGTTACAAAAAATAAAAGGTTGTGGAAGACTCATGGCTAACGGTCAACACATTAGCAGTTGGTAGAGCAGTTGTGGAATCCACTCCAAAACCAGTCAATTAAATTACATAACAAAAACACAGCCTTCCTGACCTCTCTTCTAGATTACCCGTCGGTAACTGCCAAACATAACAGGTTGTCGGCTACACCATTCACATGCTTGTTTTATGAAATGTAACTTTCCTCCTTCGCTTTTATACTACATATCACAAATTATATTAAGCACAAACTAGCTGCATACAATGGTACAACATGTACGTATTTCTAACTATTCCTAATATAATTACAGTGCCAAATTCATATGTTAAATATAAAACTATTTTAATATGAGGAATATTGTGATTTTTACTTTGTAGAACATCAGTTTACAAGTTAATTTTATGTAAGGACTATGGTATTCATCTTATAATCAGCTAATTATTTGTGGCTTTATCAGTGTACTTGTACATTTGTACAGTTTTTCATTCTACTGTAACCTGTGTGTTTTTTTTTTTTTTTTTTTTTTTTTTTTTCAAACTTAGCTGTCGTATTTTAGATTCCATTTTAAAATAAATTACCTATTGTCTTTTTTACATCTCGTGTAAATAGGTTTTTAATTACAATGATTTATTAAAATAGTTTTTAAAGTCAGTACAAGGAACTCCTTTTTAACGTAAACCATTACTAGACTACATACCGCTCCCGCACTCCTGCGAAGATGATGCAATCGTTGCATGTTGAAACCTGTTTAAATGTCATTCACCACGTACACCCATTCAAGGTCAACGCTGCATTTCCTGTCCACCACTATTAGCGCTAGTGTTCCAGCCAATTACTATATAAAGGGCTCACACCGGAAACTCTTCCTTCCTTGTTCAGACATTCAGGTGGTAAGTACTATTTTGAATAATTGATCAAAGTAAATTATCGCATATACACTGTCTTAACTTGCTGTTGAGTCTACGGTATTTTGTTGTACTTTTACAATACTTTACATAACTTCTCTAAGTAAATATTATTTCTGTCTTAAAGTTACTATATTACGTTTCAATTTGTATTTACATACATTTTGTTTTTTGGTATTAAATTAATAAATTTTTCCAAGCCATTATTAACACATACTTGGTTTACTTTAATTTACATTGAATATTTTGTCTAAGTTTTTTAATTGCTTCTAACAATCTAATTTCAATACTTTTTAGTTTTAACGAGTTTATTTCGAAATATATATTATATGAGTTGTGTATTATAAATCATTACCACTGTTCTTGTGCGTTCTCTTACCAGTATTTTATAACTGAACTGTAGAGTCAGATATAAATTGATTTAACATTGAAACGGCTTAACTTGTTTTGTTATATTGCACTCTTGTATATTTTAATAGTCATATTTGTGTTATTAGCCTGCAGTTTATTTTTGCTTTTAGAGGTTTGTGTCAACTTGTTATTGTTATCTAATCTATTAACATAGCGATTAGGTGATAGAATATTGTTACAAATTAAGACTTTTCATCAAGGTACCGTTCTCTTTACGGTTTTTCACAAGATTACTTATATACAGTACTTAGAAAAAAACCTTAGTCTTTGTTTGACTGTCAAAGTGATAGGATATCGGGAATTTTCCATTAGTAGTAGAGAATTTACTTGGTTAACGTTCTACCTTTCATCAAGGTACCGTTCTCTTTACAGTTTTTCACAAGATTACTTATGTACATTACTTAGAAAAAAAACCTTAGTCTTTGTTTGATTGTCAAAGTGTTAGGATATCGGGAATTTTCCATTAGTAGTAGAGAATTTACTTGGTTAACGTTTTACTTTTCATCAAGGTACCGTTCTCTTTACGGTTTTTCACAAGATTACTTATATACATTACTTAGAAAAAAAATCTTAGTCTTTATTTGACTGTCAAAGTGACGTTAGTTAAATATTAACTTGTGATTGTTAAGTGTTTACTTAATTAACGTAGTAACTTTCCAAAGCTACTGTTCTCTTAAACGTACTTTAAGAGAGTATATATATAGGACACCCTTTTAAAAATATCATTTGTATTTTGACTGTCTTTGTGTCAGCATTACTTAAGGTCTATTAAGATGACTACCACTAGTGCTCTGAATGGTAATCTTTTACATGTATCATACAAAAAAGTATGCAAAAAGTATTCCACCGATTACAATGATGTTTTGAGTGCTCTAACTGATAAGAAAAATAATATTCTCGATGAAATTAGGTCCCAATTGTGTAAAATGAGAAGCCTTAAATGGTACATTGCAGTTCGTGTAATCTTTTTCAAAACTATAAACAATTCTGAAATTTACTCATCACCTACCTTCCACGGTAAAACTAGGGCTTTGTTGTCATCTGATGATCTAGATAAGCAATTTATGGAAGCCCTTGATAAGATACTGGAGAGTATGACAAAGTATATCAGAGACGGAAGTGGTTGGCAACTAAACAATGTTGAACAGATAGACTTATGTATGGTAAAATACAAACCCCTTGTAGCAGCTTCTTACATACCCACCCCTAAAAGTTTGGCAGTGACTAAAGGAATAATTAATATTAAAAACACAGACAATAAATGTTTTCTTTGGTCTGTTTTGTGCGCACTACACGGACATGACGGGAGTAAACATTACAGAGTGCAGTACTACAAACATTTTGAGCAGGAAATCAACATGTTAGGTATTGAATACCCAGTTAAGATTACAGATTTAGATCTTTTTGAAGAAAATAATCCATCTCTGTCTATAAATGTTTTTGGGTACGAAGACGAGGAAATACATATGATAAGAGGGACTACACTGAAAAATCGTAATCACGTTAACTTGTTGATATTGAATGAAGAAGAGAACACACACTACTGTTTGATATCTGACCTTTCCAAGATTTTACCACGTCCAACCAAATATCACAAGAAGGTACATTTTTGCAGCTATTGTATTCAGTCATTTCCAACTGAAGAATTGTTAAAAAAACACGTTCCAAACTGTACTCCTGGGGAAATCTGTAGATCAACATACATACCAACACCTAAAAGTCTTGCTCATCCTAGCAAAGGAGTTTTGAATATTAAGAATAAAGATCAAAAATGTTTTATGTGGTCAGTCTTGGCACAAATTCATCCAGATACACATCAACACAACAGAGTAAATTATTTCAAAAAATTTGAGCATGAAATTAATATGACAGGTATCAATTATCCGGTCTTTGATCTAACACAAATCGATAAGTTTGAGAAGCTCAACCAAACAATTTCCATCAACATCTTTGCTTATGAAAATGGTGAGCTATATCCAACTAGAATAACAAAAGAGAAAAATAGGGAGACACATGTTAATCTTTTACTTCTATCAAATGAAGAAGGTAAGCAACACTATTGTTTGATTACCAACATGTCCCACCTTCTCTCACATCTGACAAAACATGGACATACGACTTATTACTGTAATTATTGCCTCCACCGCTTTTCATCAAATGAACTGTTAACTGAGCATGAACCCTTATGTACTCCTCATGGTGTTCAAAAGACCAAACTACCCAATGAGAATGACAAGTTGATGTACTTTAAAAACTATACACTATGTCACAAGGTCCCCTTCACCATATACTGTGACTTTGAGTCCTACATTGTACCTATAGACACATCTTTGAACAATCCAGGAACATCCCACACCACAAACGTATCAAAGCACATTCCATCAGGCTTTTGCTACGTCATTATTGACAATGATGGAATAGCTATAAAACCACCAGTAGTGTATACAGGTCCTAACGTCATTGATACGTTCCTCAACAAACTGATCGAAGAAGCCAAACTTTTGGTACCAATACTGAAAAATAACGTTCCGATGGTGATGACACATGAGGACAATGAAAACTTTGAAAATGCTACTGACTGTCATTTATGTAAGAAACCACTTGGGGAAGATAAGGTTAGAAACCACAACCACATTAATGGAAAATATATTGGAGCTGCTCACAATGATTGCAATTTGCAATACAAAGTCCCTCAGCATATCCCTGTATTTTTTCACAACCTGAGAGGTTACGATTGCCATCACTTAATCCAAGGCTTTGGTAAATTTAAAAAGGAAAAGATATCTTGCATCGCAACTACTAGTTGCGATGGTGGTTTTATGCTTCACTTGACACTCTTGTTAGTAACCTTGCTCCAGAAGGTTCAACTAAATTTCCAATTCTCAATCAATGCATTGAATCTAATCAACATCTTCTGATCCGCAAAGGTGTATTTCCATACAATTGGTTGACTGAGACATCCAAACTTTCAGAGACACAACTTCCTTCGAAAGAAGAATTTTACAATGACCTGACCCAAACATCAATTAGTGATGAAGACTATGCACATGCACAGACCGTATGGAATACCTTCAATATGACAACTATGAAAGATTACCATGATCTGTATCTCATGACTGATGTGTTGTTATTGGCTGATGTTTTTGAAAATTTCCGAAACATGAGCCTCCAATATTATGAAATTGATCCCTGTAATGTGTATTCTGCTCCTGGTCTCGCATGGAACTCAATGTTAAAGATGACGAATGTAAGCCTTGAATTGTTAACAGATATAAATCAGCATCTATTTATTGAGAATGTTGTTAGAGCTGGTGTTGCAATGATTCCACATAGATTCGCCAAAGCAAACAACCCTTACCTACATGACTTTGACTCATCAAAACCGACTAATTACCTCATTTATCTTGATTCTAACAATCTTTATGGAAAGGCCTTAAGTGAGCCCCTCCCTCATTCAGAATTCAAATGGTTAGACCCCCAAGAAATTGATAAATTAAATATTAGAGAAATATCAGATAATGCGGAAATGGGATATATTTTAGAAGTGGATCTCCACTATCCTCAACACCTACATGATCTCCATTCTGACTTTCCATTGGCCCCCGAACGAAAAGTAGTCACAGACGACATGCTTTCCCCCTACTGTAAGGACTTGCTTCATGAACTCAAATATAAGCCAGCTAAAGTACATAAACTTTTAACCACATTGGAAGATAAGGAGAAATACATTTTACATTACAGAAACCTCAAGCTGTACCTTGACTTAGGTCTTCAACTAAAGAAAGTACATAGGATTCTTGCATTTAAACAGAGTACATGGCTTGCACCTTTCATCAACTTTAATACAGAAAAAAGAAAATGCGCCAAAAATAATTTTGAAAGGGATTTTTTCAAACTAATGAATAATGCGACTTATGGGAAGAGTTTGGAAAATGTAAGATCTCGGATAGACTTTAAACTTGTAAATAATGAAAAGCAATTGCTAAAGTGGACTGCAAGTCCCAGATTAACAAATTTCTTTGCTTACAATGAAGACCTTGTCGGATTGACCTTAAAGAAACAAAGTATATTGCTAAACAAGCCAATTTACGTAGGCCTAACTGTACTGGACATCAGTAAACTCACAATGTATGATTTCCATTATAATTGGGCAGTCAAGAAATATGGTGCAAACGTAAAATTATGCATGACAGATACTGACAGTCTGTTTTATCATATTACAACAGCAAACATCTACGAAGATATGAGAAATGATCTTGACCTATTTGATACATCAGATTATCCTGAGGAACATCCATGCTACAGTGTTAACAACAAAAAGAAACTAGGAAAATTTAAAGATGAAATGAATGGAAAACCACCAGTAGAGATCGTTGGCCTTAGAGCTAAATGTTACTCTGTTCTTAAATCAAAGGAGGAGGAGGACTTCAAAGAAGCCTCAGACGAGAATATGGAGGAAATGATGTCAAAGCGAGTCGCTAAAGGTGTGCCTAGAGTGGTGATAAAGAAAGAATTAAAACATGAGCAATATAAACAATGTCTTTTTCATCACGTCTTAAAAACAACATCTGCTTTAAACATTAGAAGTGACCGTCACCAACTGTATACTCAGAATATTTCGAAATTGTCACTTTCACCTTACGATGATAAGCGGTACATATTAAACGATGGAGTAAACACACTGGCTTATGGACACTATAGAATTAAACGTGAACGGGAAGAGAGCAAAGATGGACAACCAATTATAAAGAGGAGAAAAATAGATGAGACATTTACGTCTAAAGAATGTTAAACTCTAAAAGACGTATCTACAATCTTAAATGGAAGAAAATAACACTGCGTATGCAGTATCATTGAAGGTATTGCGACGTTATATGATTGATCCACGTTGTGTTAACCTGGGTTTTATTAGCCCACGTTGTGTTAACCCAGGTTTTATTAACCTACGTTGTGTTAACCTGGGTTTTATTAACCCACGTTGTGTTAACCCGGGTTTTATTAACCCACGTTGTGTTAACCCAGGTTTTATTAACCCACGTTGTGTGTTAACCCAGGTTTTATTAACCCACGTTGTGTTAACCCGGGTTTTATTAACCCACGTAAGGCTAACCCCGGTTCACCTGTGTTGCTATAACCCGAGTTAGCCCAACCCAGACTATAAATAGAGTTGTTTTCTAAATTCTTTATCATTTTTAAACATGAATTCGAATGAACAAGATCTCGTATCAGCTTTGGCTTCCACTGTAGCTGAGAAAGTTCAATCCTTAAAAATGTCCTCAATTCAAGGTAACGATGCACATAGTGAAGTTGGGAGGGATCTAATGTCATGGTTACAGTTTAGTATAAAAAACTTGAATGGTGCAGCTGACCATACTTATGGAATCACTTTCGATAAAGGAAGCGAACAATTTAAAATGGGTACACAGTCAGTTAAATTTGAAGGAAATAACATCTTGATTGACGGTAAGGTATATCCTGGGTCATCTGATCTATTCGAATTAGTGTTTATTAGGAAACCCATAAAAACATCAATTAAAGACTATAGAGATGGAGATTTGGATTCGTACAGGGAAATGTTGCTGCAAACAAAATCCTATATAAATCCTAATAATGGAATGGTGAAAGGAAGCAGGGGTCTTAAGTATAAAAACATTATTAAACCTTTAATTAACGTTTTAACACCAATAAGTGAGGGAAGTAGTACAATGTATGTAAATAATCCAGTAGACAGTACTTCTCGTCCTAGGAAACGTTCAAAAACTCCAGATAGGTTACCTGTAAAATTAGGTGGGTATCACGTGGATGAGATTGAAAACAATTCACTTGATGCAGATAAGGGTGGGGAGACGTATAGTTCAAATGAGCAAGATTACTTTGATAGTAGTTCAGACGATGGAAATGAAATGGATGAAGTAAGGAGACAAGTATACAGGGATAATTTAAAATTTTCAAAGGTTAATTACTCGAGCTGGAACGATCCTAATCAATTAGTAGACAGGTTGCGTTTTTTGATTGCCTCAAAAAAGGCGGGAAACACTGACCATGACAGTGAGATTATTACAATATTAGAAGAACTTAAAGGAGCGCGGATTATTAAAGACTATAATAACTTCCAATTGTAGAAAGAAGCATTTATAGACTTAAGTTTTAAAATTTAACGACTCCTAATAAGGTTTTTACTGTTACTGTTTCAAATAGTTGCATACTACAACACATGTACTATCAATGGCACCATATAGTAAAAAAAATAAATAAAAAAATAAAAAAAATAAAAATAAAAAAAAGTTTGTTTTAAATAGTAAATCTTTAGCTTGAAAATAGTCCGTTTTCAAAAAGTATTTGTTATAAACAATAAATGTAGGTTTTCCTAGTAATATCAAACGTGTGTCTAGCTCTGAATGTTACAATTTTATCCACAGACTGTTTGGTGTGACGTAATTGGATGGGATGTAAGTACCTGTTTCCTAATTAATAACATTGTTGTGTGTTCTTGAAGAAATTCAACATGAACCTGTCGTTTATATATGTGATACTACGGTCTCGTAATCTGTAGTTCCATGATGTGTGTGGGCTCTGGGGTGGTCTGACGGTCCGTAACCCAGTGTGTGTTTGTACAGAGTGCAATCACTGTACCATCGAGGTGAGGGCGGCCCACATTTAATAAAAAAAAGCCCGACTGTTCTCTAAGGCAGCTTTAAAACGTGTAAGACCTGAGGCAGTCCTGCAGCTTGGGGCTGGGCTAATCCCCGTAAGACCTTGAGTCGCAGTCCGGGCCCTCGTACGGTACGTGTATCTGAATGTGTGGGCTCTGGAGTGACCTGACGATCCGTAACCCATGAATGGTTGAAATGATAGATAAGATTGATTTCTTCAATTGCATCAACTGTGGTATTTTGTAACCTTCCAATCACTTTCCTCAACTTGAACCAAACTCTTGCGTCACCTAACCTGTCCTGCTTATTGCTAACTTAATTTCAAACATAGAGTGAGAGACACGTTTATTATTGCTAGATGGGGTCTCCGTACCAACAGGTTTATTTGACCTAGGCCTGTTGGGAGCCTCGACCCGAGGTACATCACTCAACATTTCCAAAACTTAGATAAATATAAACGTTAATATGAGTGAGCCTCAAAAGTAGTGACCCCTGAGATGGTAGAGGAGGTTGACGTTCCTTCAGGGGCTTTTTAACTAACATTCTACCGGTCAATGTCTATGTATACAATTGTTTTCGTTGTGTGGTCTTGTAATTACAGATATAACAAGTAGTCTAGTACGTACGTTGTTGGTTTAGCTACACTTTTGTTGGATATGAGAAGCATGGAAAGAGCTTTAAAAAAAATCTTGTAATTAGAGTTATATAAGGAGAATCAAGAAAGCCTACACAAGGATATATAGTACGATAATTCCTATCAAACTGATGGATTTCTTGTGTAAAGCTAAGTGTTTATGTATTTTGCTATATTACACGTAACACCCGAGACAAAATTCATGTAGAACAATCTAAAACAGCAGACTTATGCTAAATGGGTTCAGAACATGTGTCTACAGAACAACGGGGAAGTGAGAACTTACATGTTTCAAGGTCACTCTCCTGAGCTGAAGCAAGTAATCAATATTATGTCGGTAGGTTGGCAATCTACTCACAGATCGAGTTCGCACGGGTTCAGCCCCTACAATGTCACCAGACTGGTTTTTTACTTATTCAGTGTAAGGAGCAGTTGAGTGCTGCTTTTATTTATCATTAAGCTATGTGAAGTAGGTTCAGTATTGTTGAACCTTAAAGATTAAATATGATATGTTTGGTAAGGTCTGGTAGTTAATGGTTACATGTATAGAGAGAGAAATAACGTTTAAGATAAAACGATATATATAGGCTGACCACAAGTAGTGCTAATCGCAGGACCTCACTTGAGTGCCCTAGTTTGTCAGTAACAAGTGGTTCGGGTTCCACATCATCTAGTTTGTCCTAGATACGCTAAGCAAACCTTACATAAGTCAACATATAATTCTCATTTATTACTAATAATGATTTGAAACAACCTGATAGGATGCCCTAAGCTATTAAACATAACTAAATATGTAATAAAGTATATACAATTTATTCTGAAAGAAGTTTTATAAGGCCATGTATGCTACGACCGAGCAAGGCTTTGTTCTCTATACATTACATAGTCGCTAACGTACCGTAGCTTAGGTACCACGTGAATATAGCATTAAATCTAATGATATATGAAATCTGTATTTAAATGCAGTAATGTAATTATCAATACGGTTTTTAAAAATGTGGGTTAATAGAAATACAACTAAGTATACAGGGTTTAGGTTAGGTTAGGTTAGGTTAGGTTAGGTTGATAGCTCCAGTGAGAGGGGGGAGGGGGGAGGGGGAAGGGCTGGATAGTCAGTGAGCGGGAGGGGGGAAGGGGAAGGGCTGGTAATCGATTTGGCGCAGAAATCCTAAATTCTGGCGGCAAATTCGGCATCTTTTGCCTACTTCCAATCACACCATTGCTTTCCTTGATTATTTTTCGTTATGACATATGCATATTTATACTTATGCATGTATATAAATAAGCAATACTAAATTAAAATTAACTATAATCTTAAATCATAGACGTAAATGGATGGTTTCATAGCTATAACCTATAATTTTCAGTAAGAACCACGTCAAGGTACTATATACACTATCTACAAGATAAAGAGACGTTCCGTTCATGTTGTGATGTGGCATCCTCAGTGGTTATGGCTAAAACTTATATCGGCGAATGACATTTTAGTTATAATATTAACAGCTGTAGGATGGAAAATGGTTGAATTAATAATACATTAGCTTAAACTGATTCACGTAATAAAGCAGAAGTAAGAATATATGTTGGAAATGTTTATTTTCGGGTCGTCTTTATACAGAGTAAATGCAGCATGTTTTATTAGATAGTTACATATCATTTCAATTGAAAAACATCACAGTGTGTATACAACAAAATTTATATTGATCTTTAAGTTTACTAAGCATGCTTTCTTAAGTGTTTTTATTAAAATAATGAACTGTTAAAAATTAATAAATTTGAATTTTTTTAATTAGCTATTTTTTATTTGGAAAAAATAATTATTTAGTTGAGTTAAAATAAAAAATAATAATAAAAAAATTTCTCTTATAGTTTTAAGTATCTTCTTGTGATTATTGATTCCAAAAATGCTTATTAATGTATTATCAATTATAAATGGCATTGCATTATTCTTTACGTTCCAATCCATATGATGATTGTTCATATTGCTATAATTTAAGTTGTCATGTACATCGTAATAAGATATTGGAAATAATTTATTTAACCAAAGCTTAATACTTACAAATATCATAGTCATCTAAAAGGAGAAATTACAATAATCTATATTAAGTTTCTAACTATCATCATATTAATACACAGTTACTGTGTTTTATAAAATACCAAAAATTTTATCTACATGCGGGAAATTTAACATAAATTGAAAAAAATAATCTTTTTGAGTAGTTACTTTTTTATATATGTTATGAGTTTAATATGCCTACTTAGAACACTTCAATTGTCATTGTTAAAAGAAATATAACTTTTACTGTAGGATCTTATTAATTTGTTTCAATAGTTATTTTTAAATAACACATGAGATAAAATATTAAAGATTGTGTTTAATACATTTTTTATGACCGTCCCACCCACCCATACACGTACGATTTTGTTAGCCCTAACAGCTTCTTATATATAAAACACTAAAACAAGTGTTAAAAAACCCAATCCTAATACATTTTAATACAATTTTCATACGAAAAGGAAATTTACAAACATTATTTTATAAAGGACTTTTTGAATACATAAGTAGAAAAATCTATACTTCATAAACGGAGAGAAATTGTATTTAGGCCTAGTAATCATATTGATAGTGTAAAATGTAGAAGGTGAATAAATATTAAGTAATTTTATAATGAAAAGGAGGGAATTATATTGCACTTTCAACGTTTTGATTTGAATAAAAGAGTTTTAAACAATTTATCGTTAATTTTATTGTAATTTTTTTAAATAAAAATTGTTCGATTTGGAATAAAAGAACACAATTGGGCTTATTATGTTATAAATAATTACTTACAAAGCTAATTTTTAGAACAAATGACGTTAACTCTTTTACATTATTCTACGTCAAAACACGTCTGAGGGTGTCAGCTGCAGGTTGTTCCTTTGTTATTGTTGTAATAATGAATGAAACTTGTTTGGAAATTAAATTATTAATTAACAGATATTACCATATTATTTTACCTCCTTTGAACTGCTTAATTATCTCAATTCACTCATATCCTAAATATGAGTAGATTATTTAGAAATAAAAAAATAATAAAAAATAATATTATCTGATTTAACTACATTTATAGTGAATAGAATACAAAATATTTATATTATGGCTATAAATAATAATATTAGTTATTAGAATTTCGTAGTAAGGTAACTAATTAAGCACTTTTAAATTGTTGTAGGTATACTTATTTTAAATTGACTGCCAAACAAGTGAGAAATATCTATAAAATAGTTTTTAATAACCTCCAGTTTTCGTTTGAAATTTAATCCTCCTAAAAATAAATTTGATCATACATTTCGCAGTGTAGGGACAGTACAATACGGCATATCAGGTAGGATCAATATTTTTTACCAGGATGTAACTAAACTAATAAATCGTTAGCTGAATAAAATATTATATCTTTACCTTATGTTGTTTGTACTCCAAACATTTTTTACATTGTTGAATATAAACTTGCAGCCATGAAATGTTTGTTAGGTTTGTGGTTTATATTAATATCTTTGCATGTTAATAATGTACGAAGGGATATTCGTAATGTTAAAATCAATATGCCAAAAAAATATTAGTCATCTTTAAAATAAAATAATTCGCAAGTTCTATGAACATATTAAAATGGGGTGGATAAGCATTTTTTGTATTATAACTGAATAATATAAATATTTTATTTTTATAACACAGTTAGAATAGTTTATCCTATTTTAATGAATTGGACCCTTTGCGTAAATAATACACTTCAGTAATAATGATAGAGCATAGAGAGGAACAACGCCTGCAGAACACAAACAGCAATATAGGTACAGTATCCATTTTGCTTGTATCACTAATGAAGGCGTCTCCGTTTGATTGACTTGTGGAGGTGTTCAGGAATTCATCTAGCTCTACTGAAATAGTGTATATTGTACAGCCAGAGTACTATTGTTGCTTGTATAGTTTTGAATAGTTTTTTTTAATCATAATATTACGTGTGCATAGAAATTCAATAGAATTTACATCACAAAACACAAACGTACTATAATATTAGTTAAAATATTGTAGTGATCGATTTTGTTTGAATTATAATTGTATGATATACAACCAACAAAGTAGAGTTGAAGCAAATACTAAGAATATTATATTAAAACGCATCGGCACATGGTAGATCTTCTCTAATCTTAAAAGAAATGCATATTTCACTGAAAATAGCTTATTTTAAAACACGTACGTACTCTCTGTGATTACGAAATACATAAAAAGACAAATATCTGATTGTCTAGTAAAAATTTGTAAGTAAACATTCATCCTCATTTACTAAACAATTGATTGTCAGATTACACTTTAAAGCTTATAAATGTGAATAAATTATAATTCCAGTTAGTTTTCTTAACATAGTGATGTTTGAAGTGTCCATGTAAGCCGGTAGTCAGGTTCCAGATGAAAGAAATTACTATGCTTCAAATTCTTATTATATCAACACGTGCAATCTTTCAATGTTGTTTTTCCTCTACCCAACTGCTCATTATTGCAGATAACGGCTGTTGCAGCTCTGAAGTTGTTTTTCCTCTGTTCTCTCTTTTCCACTGTAATAACATTTATAGTAACGATGTCAAAGTAATAACTTTGTTTATAATCCTGCAAACCAAAAATAGTTTATGTATATAAAATAGCATATAGGTCTTAATATGGAACTATAAATCACGCAAATGCTACTACTACGCTTTTGTTAAATATGTAAATTCAATTAAACAATATTTTTCCGATTAAGAGAACTTTAAAACCATTTTAAAATAACATAGAACGATTAATCATTAGAAAAAAACATTAGAACGATATTCATTATGTATTATTATTTTTGTCATTACTTATACACCAATCGTAGGTAAATGGGTTAATATAAGAGGCGAATCAGAGTTATGAGTGTAAATGAACGAGTTTAGTCATTATTACTGATTACGGTTGACCATTCTTTAGAGAGTGACATTTATTAATGGCCCAATACCCAGCAAAATAAGGGTTTTTATATTTTTACGTATAATATGAATGACGTAGTAATGGTCTGGTTTTCAGCTAATTGAAAAGACTGATACTAAGTTCACTTCTGTACACAACATATGGACCCAGAGTACCTCCCAACGGATACCCCAGTCTACTCTATGAGTGTCCACATTGATGGCAACCATTGAGGAGACGCCAAGTTTGGATTAAGATGATTAAGCAACTAACGTATCAGATGCAATCCCTACAAAACTGTTCACCACAAGTAGCTCGGTTACAGCACTGCGCCACTATAAATTTCACTAAAAGGATTTTTGCCGTGTGAAATATCAAGTTTGTTTTATCCTATAGAAATTAAAATATAATTTTTACTGAATTAAGGAGCATTAAACGATTAGATTATATAGTTTATATATCTTTTAACTGAAATTACCTACCACCATCAATTATGTTTACTCAATTAACCTATTTGTAGTTATTCTAAAAATTTTATCTGAGTTAGAAGGTTTCGAAACAAGAATCTAAATACACATGTATAAAACAACTATAAACATACATGTGATAAAATAAATAAATCTATTACAAATATAATTGATGCCAGAGTTTATTAACTTATAGAAGTAGCATTCTTATTGGGGAGCTACGTTCTTCAATGACTTTATATTACACACAGGAAACTGTGTACAAAAGAATTGCTCTAGTTAAAATGAAATTGATTCAACTATTCTAGGATTCCAAATTATTGTATTCAACGAAGTATACAATATAAACTAGTATGATATATCCTTTTAAACGTTTATGATACTTCTCTTTGAATATCAATTTCTGAAGGAGGAATTCTAAACAATCCTTCATAGAACATTTCTACTCTCTTAATTTTTGATGTTCCTGTCATTATACTAAAATGAATTTAATAAACCTAAAATAATGTCAACTTATTTTATGAACTTGGATGTTAAATATTTTGTTATATTTCATTTGACAGTTGAAGAGATTATTTCATATGAAATGTTTTAGGTTAAACATTGTTGAAGATCTTTTTACAGGCACAAAATATCTTTGTCCACGCTGTTTTCGATATTCATTTAATTATATATCCAATTTTTAGTTCATTTGCAACTGTTCTAGCACAGTAATCATTTATTTATTATTTTTTAAATAAATATTGCCTCTTTGTTAAGGATATAAATTGCAACAATAAAGAAAAAACAGTTTAAACCACTGAATTAAACAAAATTAAACTTATCAGCGTCATTATTAAATCTATAACCTACATTACAGTACCTTTATAAAAAAAATATCTTACATAATGACACTAAAAATAGTGATCAATGTAGTAGGCTTCAATATATTAACTTTATCTTCATACAAAAAAACTTGAATATATGATTTATAATATTTTAGAAGAAACATACTAAGTGTATTTGTAACGTGTTTAGTTAAATGTAATACACTTTCACAAGGTGTCCCAAAAGTCCCCCCCCCTCTAACTTTTGAACGGAATGAAACAAATCAATATCCTTTTGGGGATAGATATGTAATGACAGTACAAGTAAACGTCACACAACATAAATTTATTACAATATAAGCACAAAATGCACAAATATATTACAATACAAGTACAAAATGCACAAATATTATGGGACACGGTCGAACTGGGCCCACGGTCGCAACATTTCTAAGCGGATTAGCGTCGACCCTCGAAGGGTCAGGGTTGAATTGGGCCCCTGGTCAGTTAGGGACACGGTTGAACTGGGACCACGGTCACAACTTTCTAAGCGGATTATCGCCCGTCAGGGTTGAATTGGGGCCCTGGTCAGTTAGAGAGCATTTATCATTAGTTAGGTGATCGGGCAACATTAGTTTTGTTGAGCGATCGCAAATTCGTTTTTATTGTAATGTATGATAAAATTAAAAACTAAAACCTAATATAAGGACATAAATATAATGAAACTAAATAAAATAAAATACTTAAATATAAACATATATAACATTCATTAAAAATACTGTATAATAATCTTTTAAGTATTATTTAAACTAACGAATAATGCTACTCAATAACGTAATGTGATCAATATCTTTTTCAATAAAACATTTTAAAATTTTTAGGATGATGATATAAATGCTCCGAAGTTCATTTACAGTATGACTGCTGTAGATATGTCTTCCAAATTTAGCATGAAACGACTCACACGCATTGGTTGTCCTGTCTGATGAAGTCGACGACGATGCCCATAGACTAGGAGGGAATGGAGAGCTGCTATAAAGGTAGTTTTCTACTAGGTAGTTGGAGAAATCTTCGACGTTTGGGGGTTGGATGGTCATAAGGTCTTCTACAAATGCATCCTCCACCTCTCTGGCGTCCAACAAACTTAGCCCAAATATCCTCCTACAGGGCTCCTACAGGGAGATATTTTCTCCTACAGACACGATTTCTTTTTTTATCGCCTTTGCAGGCGGTTCAGTCAAAGTTTCTGTAGCCTTACGCTTTACACTGTTCGAAATACAATGCCGATGAAGGTTCGCACACGGCTCATGGTTATGCACACCTACAGCTTTAAATAATTCATCGCCGTTATCGTCCGTAAACAAATGCGTCCATTTTTATCAACCCTAAAATGGTGGCATGCTAAAACCATACCAACGGCCACAGGGCAATGGTGAGGTCAGGGGTTTTAGCATTTTGTGCATATATATAACAAAAAATATTATTACACGACTATATTTAGAAAGACATAAAAAGAAAATGTTTCAATCGTCTAAAAGAGACGTTTGACCACCATATGACCATAATCAAACATCTACTTTAGATGTTACACAAAACTAAAACCAAGTTGGATGGGAGCAATCAAATTTTTAATTAGATACTGCCTCCGACCTGACCATGGGCCTAGTTCAACCGTCCCTTTTAATGACCCTAACAGACCGTGGGCCCAATTCGACACTGCCTCCGAACTGACTATGGGCCCAATTCAACCGTTCTTTTAACGACCCTAACTGACCATGGGCCCAATTCGACATCACCCATATTATGGTATGAGGATAATATTTGTGAGTCTCTGGTCTGAGAAAGGTGAGCGTGGTTCACCGGAATCGATCACCATATTATTTGTGCATTTTGTACTTGTATTGTAATATATTTGTGCATTTCCTGCTTATATTGTAATAAATTTGTGTTGTGTGACGTTTACTTGTACTGTATATGTACCAAAACGTATTATGCCAATTAAAAAACTATTATGTAATGACTAATGATGATTTTTGCGCTATATGAGAACTTAAATCCTCAATCCAAAATGGGGAGTTGAGGGGGAATGTCCAACATTTCAAATGCAAACCCCCATAAAATGACACAACTTTTAAATGCCTTTATAAAATAAGAATAATACAAAAAAACTGGGTTCTTTATCTCAACTCAGTACAAAACTAGAGCCTGCTAAAGTTTTATTAAAAAGTTACGCTAAAAAAACAATGATTTTATTGACTCACCTGTTCGGACTTACGACCTTTGTACTTACATGATAGGAACCTGTTTGGTTGGATTTTTTTAACATTTTGTTTCTAAACTTACCTTATTCCTTCTTTTATTCTAAAAGAGTTTTTTTATTTATTTTAAATGTAATTTTTAGTTTACATTTTGACAGGCAGTAGTTTTGTAATTGACTGAAATAGAGACCTCTAGTTTGTGGAATTTGTATCCTTTTTTTTCACCTTTAAAATGAGATTTTTATTGGTAGGACTTTGCATTTGAAATTTTGGACTTGCCCCCCATTCTGGGTTGAGGAGTGAAGTTTTCTCATATAGCGCAAAAATCATCATTAGTCATTATATGACTATTTCCCAAATGATATTGGTTTGTTTCATTCCATTTAATAATTACAGGGGGAGAGGGACGTTTAGGACATCTTGTATAGTAACAATACAATGAAAGATTTTATTTAAAACAATATTCTTTATTCTTTATTTTATAATATATGATGTAGCTAACATTTAGAAACAATATCACCGTAAACAAATATTTACAAAAATATGTCAAACATTTTAAAGTAATATTTCATATATTTAAGTTTAATTAATAAAGCAATGAAAGCTAAGGTCAAAGTATATTGAACTTAACGACAAGTTTTTTATAATGAAACGAGTTCCCTTGAAAAGTAACACAATTAGCCTGAACTTTTGTAATGTAGTAAACATCTGGTAAGGTTATAAAGTTTTCCCAAATAGATGCGCTGTTTAGTGTCACAATTTAATTTACTTTTTTGTAATTAACCTTTTAAATATTTATATTATATTAGTTATATTTAATTTAATAACTGAATGAACAAACTTTCTGAACTACTAACTCTCCGATTTAGGTGTTAATCTTGCTCTATTACAACGCAATCACGAACCTTCTAGCCTACCTCTTGTGATGAACTAGAAACGTATCCTCTCGACGTGATACATTTGACCCAAGCTCTTTTCTCACAACCCAGTTACGAACTTCATGACCTGCCTCTTGTCATAAAGTACAGACGACTGCCCTCTACGTGATATATGAGACACAGGTATTGATAATGTCTTCTTACAACCAAGTCACGGACTTTCTGACCTGCCTCTTGTCATGAAGTACAGACGACTGCCCTCTACGTGATATATGAGACACAGGTATTGATAATGTCTTCTTACAACCAAGTCACGGACTTTCTGACCTGCCTCTTGTCATGAAGTATATATGGCTGCTCTCGACGTGATACATTTGACCCAAGCTCTTTTCTCACAACCCAGTTACGAACTTCATGACCTGCCTTTTGTTATGAAGTATATATGGCTGCTCTCTACAAGTTGCATGTGACCCAGGTATTGATATTAATAATATTAAAATAATATCAAGGAAAGGATAATACTAGGGACAGATAACTTTCCCTATAACAAATTAAAACTTTCTTCAATAATGAACTACATTTCTTCCTAACTGTTCATTTTGTCAACATAACAATAGTTTTTTTTCACCCGTCCCTTTAATCACAGAATTAACAAGGTTATGGACTTAAACATTTCCGTATGTTTACAAAATAATTTAACGTGTTTGCGTACTGCTATCTGGTTGTGAAAATTCATTTCAAGTGTATGTTTCAAAATAACCAAATATATATGTTGAAAATGTGTCGTAAATAATGTTATGTAAAATTTATATAGTGACAACAATCATTGTTATACATTATCATATTAATTATCTTTTTAAACAGCATTTGACTACAAATCTCTGCATATAATTTGAGTAGCGTCTTTTTCGTCAATATTACTTGTAAAGAAATGTTGTTTAGATAAACTTATTCTTCATAGAATAAATTAACTATTTCCAATAATAATTTCATAGTTTGACTAAATTTAGGTAGTAGTATATAGAAAGTAAGGCCTGGGTTCAAAAATAACATTTGTAACTTTTTATGAATACACTTTTCATATATTAAGTTAGAAATATAATACGTAACGACAGAAAATCACTTTGATTGTTTTGTTTCATAATAAAAGACAAAGAGCTAAAAGTGTCGGTGTATCCTAACAACGCTCTGACAGAGGACATATAAATATAAATTTAAATTATTTCTCATAAAATTGGTTAATGTACAAAACAGTTTCCTGCAAATCTTTACAAAGGACTCTTCAGGGTATTATCGTTCTTTTGTAAGTGCTTTCAGAACAGCGGGGTTGTATTTCCAATTTATATTCTTATATTTATTGTAAACAGAACAGGCCACTATCAGTAAATTTACATATTGTTTCTTAAGAATATTACTAGGTATATTACTCATGTAAAACTGGTCAAAGTAAGGTAAACTTAATTTTGGAAATTTGAATATTTGCATCTTTGACTGTAAGTGAATAGTTAAAAAACATCCCCGAGTTGTTTAAAACAACTTTGTTTTAAAATTAACCTTATGGATTATATATACCTTATATATACTCTTAATTGTATTTATAATATTCTTAAACAAATACACATTTATTTAAAGTAATTGGGTTTCAAAAAATTGTATCCCTAATAAAATGTCTTTAAAGATATGTCACGTAAAATATAAATAATATAAGTTGTTTATTTTATAAATATATCAACATACTATCCGAAGATTAAAATATTTTTTAGCACGTTTCAAAAAGATTTTAGGGTAAATTTGTACAATCATTGATCATCATATTCTAAAGTAAAGTGTGCATTTTTTTATGAATTGTATATACACTTAGTTGTTGTTGGATTGAAACGTTCCTTACGTCTTGAGATTGAAATCCCCCACCACCAAGCCCCCATTATTTCTGGAGCATCAAGAAGAGTATATCTATTTTCAATCAAATATAATCTGTATAGAATCAAGCCAGTAGTTTTTTTCTTTTCCTGGTTATGTAAAGTAGATTATTAAGTTGTTTCTTTAGAAGAGCTGATATATAGCGTCCATCATGTTTTTATTTTTAACGTTTCAACGATATAAGTAAACCATAAAAATAGCCTACTGTTAAATATATTTTAAGGAGACATGCTGCAGCTAGCCGCCAACGTTTTGTGTGAATCGTGAGTGTTATTTTTATAAGTATTGAATAATTTTAACAGATCTACTCACAATAGCTATTAAAGTGGCTAGTATATTAAAAAACGTTAGAATATATACATTTGTGTTCTTAACTTACGTTAAATTTATATTTCATTGAGTTAATAGAGTAGTGCCTAATGGGATGATAAATATTTATTTTTTTAATGATAGCTAGAAATTTATCACATGCAAAATAAATGTGGTAGAATCGGTATCGCTAAAGGTATCTAGACACGGTTAATACCAGAAAGTTTAGCTAATATTTATTCAAATTTGATTCCTAATACTTACGTATTATAAATACTAACAAAGGTCAACAATTTTCTATAAAAAACAGCATAGATTTCCTTTTTAACCTTACTCGGTCCATTCTCCATAGACTACTGATCTGTGTGGGGAACTAATACTACTACTATAGTAAGGGGAGAACCGTTGCAGTAGAAGGTGAACATTAGTGATAAATCGTCCAATCAAGGTCAGGATTTGAACTGGGACTGAAAGTTATGACGTCTTTGCCCACTCGGCAACCAGCTACAAGTCCATCGTACTATGGGGTGATTTAAAAATATTATCATTGTCACATATTTTTGTGGTTCTATCAAGCAACATACTATCAGGTTTTGCATATTATAATAATACTTACACAGGAATATTTAATAGTATATTTTATTAATAAGTGATTTCTGCTTTCTTTATCTGATACAAGGTTTATTGCAAGCGTTAACAAAGGATCATTATTAATGATAAGTACTTAATTTGAATCCGTATAGAAAAAATAATTTCTTACAAAATTATTTGATATAAAATAGCCTAAAAGTAAAGCATAGTATGCAGATATACATAGTGATCTTAGTTTAGTAGGAAATAACTAAACTTGCCGTTTCTTTGAAACATTTTAGTAAAAATTTAGAACTTCCCTTGATTCACTTTTGTTTGAGAATGGTAAATGTAGAAAGTCTGCAATTGCTTTAATTATAAAATTGCCTAAAATTTAATCATATCATATTGTCCTGGAAAGGTTTAGACTTGAGTAAAATAATAAAAACTAAATTTCATTACTGCTGGTTTTCACGAACCATATTGTCAATACAAATACATAAGATATAATGGTTTAAAAATAACTTTAGTTTAACCCTAAATTAGTTATTTTAAAACTGATATCTGACACAAATTATGTGAATATATAACGAAAACTAACTTTATTAATAATTTTTACTGCGAATTGATTATTTGAAGATTTATCATGTTTTTAATTAAACAAATTTCTTTGTAAGAACAACTTATTTATTCTTAAATATTGTGGTAAAAACCCAATTAAATCTAAATTACTCTAAACAGTGTCACTAAGTTTATTTCTATAATGTAATGGATATTGGACACCTTATATGTTCTTAAAAATTAAAATCTGTGGCCCTATAAAAGCATCTGTGATAACAATTGTTTTGTATTTCCAATTTCACTTAGACAAAAACAACAGTGACCCAATAAATCTGGAGATTTATTATTACAAATGGAAACACCTAGTTACTGTTTCAGCCGATATTTCATAAACTTAAATGATACCTAGAAATTTATCACATGCAAAGTAAATGTGGTAGAATTGGTGAAACGTTTGCATAATTTTTTTGGATTAGGTTTCTCAATTTTTTAAAATACAAGTATATTTTACATTGTGAGATTGTCAATAAATTTTATCTACGGGTTGTCAAAAACCCTTTAATAGTTACTTGCCTACTTTGTTGTATGAATCAACGCTTACAACTGGATCAATGCAATAATAGAATGATATTACTTTTCCTTAATTAATATTCTAAAATACCTCGTGACGCGTGCTTTGATGTTACTTTGTTCTGTGTTCTTTGGTATTTATTATGTGATTACTTAAATGTTACCGACAACCATCCTGACTCCGATACACTTAGCTCGACGATTTTGGAATATCAATTAATGTAACGTACAAACACTATAACTATTTATGTCAAACAATAAAATAGCCGATTTAATCTTTAAAACTTTTTGACAACACACACAGGAAATATACTGAGAATCCTAAAAAGAAGAATAAATCCTAAAATTAACTGTATAAAATATTAAATACAACTGTAACCAATTGTTTCCGTTTGGAAGAATAAATCTCTATTATATACTATACCACAGTTGTTTCTGTCTTACAGTAATTGGAAATTCATAACAAATTAATTCACATATACTTGTTATCCTGCAAACCCAGTTTATTCTCACCTTTTAGTGTTTTTTGAATGAAATAAATTCATAAATAGTAAAGTAAAATGAGCTGTTACATTACAAAAGTACAACAACTTAAATAGTCACATGATCAAACTACTCCTTTTTTATATAATATAGTTAAAGCATAATATCTATTTAGAGGAAAAAACTGGACTATAATTGGTAGAGGTTAGATGGACGGATGTATTATTTTACTTTACATATATAAGATATAAAAGAAGAAAATCACGTAATCAGATTTATAAAAAAAGATCCCATTGGGGTGGTATTTTACTATTTCAGGAATTATTTTTCAAAAATACATAATAATTCCCGTTATTTTTTACAATAACAACGTTTTATTTTAAAAACCCCGTTATATTTATGAGCATTATAATGGTATTAAAATAATAAATACACAAAAGTTTTTTCAAAACTTTTTTAAACATTTATTTCACTGTACATAAAGTAGGCCAGTTATATGTAATATCATACATATACTGACTTTTTATAGACAATATAATTCAAAATTATTTTATTACGTTGAAAATACAAATTAACTTGACATATAGTGTGTTTGAAGTACTACAAAAAAATTATTTATACTAACAAAAAGTGTTATGAAATATATTATTATATATTTGTACTGATTCTATACTTTATTTATTTTTTTAACACTAAATCCTATAAATATTCGGTTTCTAAATTTCACCGTTCATTTTGTAAAAGATGTATATTCTGATTCTCTCTAAAAGCCAACATGGATAAGGTTGATTTACGTCCCCTATACAACGACCGTTATCTATATTGGAGGTACAGATAACGGCCCCAGCATGAACGGCACTTTGCGATTGGATATAAAACTGAAGCAAAAAAATTAACATCGATATACAAATTTTATACCATTTCTCATATAATGTTAATCTCTGCAATGTACTTATTATTGTTACCAATGGACTTATTAAATAAATTATGTTTCGCGGATGTTAGTTGCATATATAAAAGAGTCTGTTAAATTTTGGCAATAGTAGCATAGTGCTGTAATCCAGCTACTTGGGGACAAACTATTGTGGATATTGTAGGTGATATACTCGGTCCTCTTAATTATGACAAGACGTCTGACTAATGGTTGCCATCGATTTAGAAACTACTAAAATTTTATTTATTTAAAAATTACTTGATTCGGATGCCGAGAAATGCTATAGGTCCCTTGGATGCCATGATTATTTGACTATTTATAAGTAGTTCTTTATAGGGAACAGTTGGCGTTAGTTAGTCATAATAACTACAGTCGTTACACTCATTAGCTCCTTATATAAGAATATATCCATACGATAGGGGCCTTAATTAAATGTGAACGATGGTAAATAATAATGATTAATTAAGATATTTTGTATTACAATTAAACATAACCTAATCGATACTAAACGTTTAATAGAAAACTAGTTATGTGACATACGTAACGCACATGCATGAATGAACGTGCAAGCAATATGAATTATTATATTGATGTCAAATATTGCACTAGAACTACCTAAAATATATTTGAATAATTTGAATTTACATGTAATGACTGTAAAGGAATACTGCTTACTTAAAGGAATACTGCTTACTTAAAGGAATACTGCTTACATAAAGGAATACTGCTTACTTAAAGGAATACTGCTTACTTAAAGGAATACTTCTTACTTAAAGGAATACTGCTTACTTAAAGGAATACTGCTTACTTA